>ML809052.1:96180-112606 GCA_009831015.1 Picea engelmannii
AAATGTCGTAGTCTAACATAAATCAATAAAAATGTTGGAATGTCGCAAAACCCTTTTTGAATGTCGAAATACCACATATCCTTTCATAAACTCTGTAATATGACAAAACTATTAATAATATTATTAAACCAACCCTATCTGAATACAATCAAACACCATAATAAACAATTCCCAACCATGCCCAATCAAAATCAACCAAATTCAATGCGCAATTACCCTCAATGAATGCCAAAATGTGACAAAATCCTTTATGAATGTGATAATGTGACATCACATTTGATCGACACCACGATGCGACATAACCATTCATGAATGTAGGAAACATGCACATGTGAACCAAGATGAATGTCTAAATGTCACATAACCATTGAGGAAAATCACAATCCAACATAGCCATCAACCATTAAGGAATGTCACAATCCAACATAACCCTTGATATGTGTCATAATGGGATAAAATCATTTTGTCATATTGTTGTATTATGAGATACATATCCATTGTATTATGTCGAATTACATTTTTCTTAAATGGTTATGTCACATTGTGATGTTCATTTAGGGTTATGTTACAACGTGACATAAACATTTAGGAATAATGCAATTCAACATAAGAAAATGAAGATGTATATGAAAATGCAACTTAACCATTGAGGAATGTAGCAATTCAACATTATTCAACGAAGGTAAACATCACATTGTTACATTACAGAAGTAAACCATGGTTAAACACAATCAACATGGTCAACCATAGTCGACCATCAATAACCATAATCAAAATGGTCAACCATAGCTAACTTAGTGTGATGTTTATCAATGGTTGACTATGGATGACCTTTAATTTGACACCCTTATTCCAAAGTTTTTTATAAAAAAAATTCATATAACTTAAAACATATATTATATGTATATATATATATATATATATATATATATATATATATATATATATATATTAACAAAAACTGGGCAAAAATTATATTAAAAAAACTGCGAAGATACGTAGGCGAATTACATAGTTTGTGTTACAGAAATTGAAAAATTCAAAAATTACCCCCCTGAATTCTCCAAGAAGAAAATGAACAACAGGGGTATTTCTTACTAAAACACTAAAGCCTACTTGATTTTCTATGGTGAAAACCATGCAAAATGTTCCTAGTAACAGCGTAAAAAAACATTGCATACACTTAGATTTTGGAATTGTCCGATGACAGGAATTTTGCCTCTGATGGAGGCTGCAGGTTGAGGTCCAGGTTCGGGCATGGTCCAGGCGAGGAGGCCTCATCAAAAGTTGGAATGTAGTTGGTTGTGGGTGACGTAGGTCAAGATACCATTTGGAGTTCCTCGATCTGTTTCCTTAGAGCTTTGCACTCATCCCTATTTCTCTGTTCTTCACTCCTGTGTTAGATGGTAATCTCTGTGATGGAGAGAACTTGTGAAGAAATTGCCCTGAGATGTAATTGAAGTGTTTGAACCGTGTCTACCATCTCGTCGTGTTCCTCCCCTAAGACAATTCTTTGTGGTTTCCTTCTCATCTTCATGCCTATAATCCTTATTCTATTCGTCTGTAAAACACAGATAGCCATGCGCTTATGAGGAGTGGACGCCACTTTTTTCTTTTCAGGGATGAGAATGCCAACAAAATGAGTCGCTCCTATTATGATATGCACCATCACCCTCGAATGATTCAGAGAACTTAACTAGTTTCCCATGCTTTTCCATGAGTTGCAGCCATGATCACCTCTAATGTTGGGATCCTTCATCTCGCCTAAATTTAATGTACAGTACTCTTTGTGCATCATGCTAAATAGGTTCGCGTCACTGCAGTCTCCTCTTCCATGCTCATGAGATGCCGAAGGTACTGCGATAAGAATTCCCAAGTCAGGGGAGGGGAATATATGTAGCCACCGGACGCAAGCAGAGGTGAGGTAGTGGGTGCTTATGTGTTGAGAGGGGAAGTGGGGCAGGTGGTGGGGGCTATAGAGCCACGTGTTGAGGTGAGGGGGAGGGTGGTTAGGTGTCCAGGCATGGGCGTTGGAATGAAACGCAACCCAAACCATGACCCTTTTTTCCACTATGGCCCAGACGACAGTGGCAAGGGGAGAAAAATGCCATGTGTCAAATGTCATGGTATGGGTGAGTGGAGAGATAATCCATTAACCACTAGCGTGCCTTGCTCCAGTTCAATTTCTAGGTTAGCTTGAGCATCGACCAATTGATTATTTTGTCGAAGGACATTGTAAAAGGAGATATTGTGGAAGAGAGTGTGAATTGTCGAAATTCTTTGGAGAATGGCTCTTAAATGGAGATTTGGGGGGTGGGACCCTTTGCATACATTCCCTATGATTATCTTGGAATCCCCAATCACCGAAAGGGACTGTATGTTCCTTCTTTTGGCAAGAAGAAGACCTTGGTACAGTGCATAGGCTTCAACTTGATTATTAGTAGCTATGCCTAGATTCCAATGGAAAGAGAGAACTTGGTTTCCTCGTGGGAAAATGACGACCCCTCCTACTCCTGCCACCCCATAAAACATATATTATATTAATATAAGTTAATACAAACATTAATATAAGTTAATGTAATATAGATTTTAATACAATATGATGTTATTGTACAACATTAATATAAGTTAATATAATATAATATTATAGTATAATATTTACGTTGATACTAATATAATTTTATTAATATAATCATTATTTATTTTTTTTAAATAAAAAGGAGTAGTACATGCTATATTAGATTAGCACAAAACTTTGACAAAATATACAGAGTCATGTCTACAGTCACCAAAAATGCTGCCGGTATCCGGAAACCAGCATAAGTGGGAGGCAAATAGCAGTTATACGATAATACATAAAGAAAAGAAGCATCTGTCCTGCCCGGAGGAAACCAGGACAGATGCCAGTGGTCCAAAAAAACCTAAAACAGTTACACAATAAAACTAAAAACTAGGAAATCATAAGAACCTAGGCACCTGGTGACGTGTCGCTTCCTCCAGTTTGCCAAGTGGTCCCCGCCGGAATGGCAAAAGCCTGCGTGAACAGGGGGCACTTCCGCTTAGCTGGAGCCCCGGAGAACGCATCGAGGAGCAGGTCCATGCACTGGCCCATGAGGAGGGCCCTATGTTCCAGGTCCGACATGTGGCCTCGGAGCTCAAACACCAAGGCCAGGTGCTCATCACTGAGGAGAGAACCATGCATTCTGCCACCCTAGCCACTAGGAGGAGTAGTCTTCAGTTCCAATGCCTCACCAATGCCAACCGCGAGCTCCCTTTGCACCGCTACAGTCTCTGCAATCACAGTCTTCTTGGCACCTGTTGCTTGCAAGTCGCCCGACCAGGGGATTTCTTCGACAATGCAGCCAGGGAAGTCATCTTCCCTAGCCGAGATGCATTTGGTGCCCTCCCTGCTAGAATTCTCCATGGCGCGGGGCTTCTCAACGCACGGCAGGTCCCCAATTGACAGGTCCTCCTCCACGACGCAAATTGGAAACAGATCCACAGTCTCGGAATCCTTCTTGTCACTCTACGTGAAAGCCATGTCTATCCTACTACAACCAACTCCTTGTTCTGCAATAGTGTCGAGCAACGCCCTCCTCTCAGCCCGAGCCTTCTTCCTGAGAATGGAAGATGCCAAAGCCAGAGCACGTTCAAGTTGCTCCTTCTGTCGCCTCTGCACTCTGTGTGCATCCCATGCTGAACCCCGACGAGGCCTTCCTCACTTTCTAGCCATTGTACCCAAGCAAATGCCAATTGATTACAGAGCTAAACTAAAAGTCCAGGACGAGAGTGGTTGCAGGTGTGGAGCGCAAGAAAACCAACTCTGTCGTGGCACACAAAGAGACCACCAACCCTCGAAATTCTTCTCATATTACAGAGAAAAGGTGGTAAACAACCATAGCATAGCCGCAACAGGAGCATTCCCTCTCTGCTCGGGCTCAAAAGAAAACTCATAACCAAACCGCAGTGACCTCCATCCTTCTATATCCTCTATTAATCCGAGTGCGCAGGGGGTGTTAATGGTCGCATGAGGGAGGAGTCCCTCCGTCGCATGGCCTCTGCTATGGTCGTCCACCATCGTAAATGCTGATGTGTGGGTGGCGGCCATCAGTAATTAAACCAGAACTAAGTGCTAATCCTGGTGTCACCGCCACGGTGCCGCGTGTCACCCCATCCGGGGCTTAGTATAATCATTATTAATAATAAATTGTTGTGTTAATTTTATTTATATAATTACTCATTTATATAAATATATTATTTTAATTATTTGAAGATATCTTTATACGCCCACAGGTAACTAGAAACAACCACATTAATAATATTAATGTGTCTGAATATGTCGATAGGCATATATTTATCACATACTATAGGAAAAAAAATTATTAGTGTGTTAAATACACACTTATTGGCATATTTAGACACATGAATATTATTAATATAGTTGTTGCTTATTTATGCATAATAAGAAATTCAATAACTAATTGTTTTGGAATCTAAAGGAATTTAACCTTCATATTGTAGATTTCAGTTTTATTTATCAGATATATTGTGGATTCCACAACATCTTATAGACCAGTCTCTCTCACACACACATGAACATGTGTGCTATTTGATACCTCGTTCCTCCCCACTCTCATGAAAGTTACTAGTATCAAGAAAAAATAAATTAATAAGTATTTAACACAAAATTACAAATGAAACAAAATGAAAATCACTAGTGTAAAAAAAAAATAGAATTTAATAAGTCTTTAACACAAAATTACAAATGAAACAACATGATATAAATAACTTTTAAATCATAAGTTAAATGTATGGGCTCATGGTCCCACTGTATGTATTTTTTAAGATTGATTAACTAACATGTGTGACTTCAATCTTCATTAAAAAGGTCACATGGAATAATAAAAAAAAATGAAACAATTCATTTGTTTTTGTGTGTCCATTCTTTTCTTTGTCTTTCCATTCCACCTTCTATTTATTTATATGAATATAGTATGCTTTGTGGGAATTGTCTCATGATGGTAAAATTACAAATTAATGAGTTATTATTGGACATGGTGTTGTTCTATTTCCACTCTTATGTTAATCATTAATAAATAGTTGAATTGTTAAAAATAAAATTAAACTCTGAGAATTAATTATTCTATTTTAAACATAAAATTTAAACATTTAAATATATTTCAATACACATAATAAAAATTTTCTCATATTTAAACATAAAATTGTAAATATATTAAAGTATTTAGTGAAGGTTGTTGACAACAAGATGATGGTCTAAAATGTGGCAAAGGGATTCCCACAAACATGCTCACACAAGAATGTTCTTGTGTTCTAATAAAAATTCACATGTTCATGATCCTTCAACTTCGATGTTCCATAAAACACTACTAAGAACATGTAAGGGTTCTTAAAACGATGTTCCATAAAACACTATTAAGAACATGTAGGGGTTCTTAAAAATGCATGTATCTCATTCCCAAAAATGCATGTGCACTCCAGGAAAGTGAGCATGTTCCTATGGTGAATTGTTTTTTAAAAGGCCATGGCTCGTCCATTAATTAACCAAGAGGCCACAACATGCATTTTCATATTTATTGAACAAATTTAAGAGTGAAAATTGAGGATAGATTGAAAAATAAATTGGTTCTAGGTGAGTATTTTGATTGAATTTGTTTGTTTTTTATTTCATAATTGTTTTAATTATAAAGAATAAATAAAAAATTAATTTTCCCTTTATTAAATTGAGACATACATAATTAACATGGAGCCTATAGAAAACCCAAACATAACATCACTGTATGAAGACACACCAAACCTCAACCAAGAACCAATAAAAATAAACATTGAAATTGATGTAGGATTGAGGTATCTAATAATCCTTATAAATGACTTAAGAAATACCATAGAGCCCTCATGGTTGTCACTAGCCATATCCATAAACACCATTGTCACGGGTCATCATAAAAATCAAGTTATAGACCTCAACATTTCAAAAAAACAGTTGATGACATTGTTTATTGACATGAGAATTGGATTATAGCCACCAATCACAAATAGATGCATTTGTATGGATCGATGCACCTAAAAACCATTCTTAGACAAATGGATAAATAGGTGGTTTATGGTATTTGAAAAACCTTCTTATATTAATAGGGAGGTGCATATTTATTTCCTTATAAAATCATGAGAGGAGTTTGTTTTATGTCACCATGTCAACCACTTTTACATCAACAAATTATAGTGGGTGCGTCGCGGGTCCATGTAGGATAGAGAAAATGCTAGGTGTGACCCTTTACCAAGTAATTTTCTTGATAATTGGATACCTAACCCCCCTCTCTAACATCCTCCCATAAAAGAAAACATCAACTAGACCCATACCTCCATATCCACCTTGACATGTAGCCTGGTGCAACATAGCAATTCATAACATTATCCCACTAGTAGGGACTTTTAGGTGATGTTGGGGGGTGGTTGGGTCTTTATTAAGTATAGTAGATTCAATCTAGGAGAGGGCACATGGATAGACTAAGCATTCTCAACCTATTTCATGTGACCCTTACAGATCCTTGAGCTACATGAAGTCTTGTTATGGTCCCATGGAGGCCACTATACATGAAAGTTTCATGGAGAAGGTTATTATATTGGTCATCTACAAGTTATTCATATATATATATATATATATATATATATATATATATATTATTTTGTTTTTTTTTCTATTTCTAATAATATGATGTTTGTAGTTGCTACGCTTAGATAATAGACCAGGTTGAAACTTGCAAATGTATAAGTGTTAGTTTTCTCTACTAATTTATAAATAGAAACAACCTCCTCACTTGATGTACCACACACATGAGTATGGTGGAATGTAATGACCCTAAATTGATAAATGGTTAAAGATTATTAAGTAAGATTTAATTAAGGAAAAATTGAGGTTAATAAAATAATAATAAAACTGCAGAATTCATTTAATGACCTAAGCATTAAATTTAAAAGATAAGTGAATAAATGATTTAATAAGAGTTGTGTATGCCAAGGGAGGGTGGCGTATGCAGAGCGAGATAGTCCAGAAATCCCGAGACGATAAAACATTAACGAGGGGACGAAGGACGAAGGACGGGGCTGGTTGAGGAGTAATTACATGAGTCGGCAGGGAGGAATAAGGGACGGGAAGAGGGGGATGTGCACACCATTCAGCGGGGATAGATGCTGCGGAATGTTCTGCTGAGCCAATCGTATTGGCTGAGAACCATTTCTTTTTGCCGAGAGCAGAGTTTTCTGTGCACTGTGGTATTTGTTGTGCACTGTTGTATTGGCTATGAGCCTGTGGTATTTTCTGTGGACTGTTGGCTTGCTGTGAGCAAGGAGAAGAGAGTTTCTGGACTGTGACTTTGATCGGGGGAGGCACCGAGTTGCTGGAGGTTTTGGGCACGGAGGGCCAGGATATCTGTAGATATCCTGGAGCTAGGTAGTTTTCCTAGTTGGCAGGGAGGACAATAGTTTTGGGTAGTTATTTGCTTGTTTGTGGCAGGATTGATCTGTGTATCAGGCAGCAGCAGAGGATAGCAAGTCAACAGAAATTAGCATCAGACACAGGTATTTGTTAAGTTATGCATTTATGTCATTCTACCAGAAAATGATTATCCTGTGATAAATCTAGTTATTGAAATTGTTGTTGGAAAAATCAATATTATGCTGTGAAGTATTGTTTTAGTTATCAAAATAAGTTGATTATGAAAGTAAATTGATGTTATGAAATATATGGGAATTACTTATGGTATCAGAGCGTCTTAGTTCGAAATATGGGGCCTAAGGGCCGAAAACCGGAGTGTTAACTCCAGCCACGCTTAACTTGTAAGAGATACACGTTCAGTTTGACTAAATGGGACTGATACATGATATAGTATGGTATCCAAGCTATTGAGCATGGAAAAGAGAAGTCATAACTTAAATTTTATTTGAGCAATGTTGTTAATGAAGTTTTAGGTAGAATAGACACCTGAAATCAATGAAATGTCGAGGGAAGCTTCTCTGGAAGGCTTGAAACTGGTAAGATTCAATAATTACACGAACCATACTAAATAAAATGCAAAAGACGTTTGTTGGACCTTGAAAAGGCCTACTTCACCTCGAACTTACTTAAATAAGGAACTGTCGATGCGCAGTCGGAAAAAGGAAATTTAGCAGACTTGTACCACACAGGAATAGTGTGAACTAATTGCCTATATTAAGCCTCGATGATTGTAATAATGTAAAAATTTCAAGAACCATAGACCCATATAAATGTTAAACCGTGCCAAGGGAACGGGCTATTACGTGGGAGAACGGATCTGAGTTGTCAGATCTCACATAGGAATCCCGTCAGTCGTTAGATCACCAGAAGTTGCGCATGGTTCAAGTCCTAATGTGGAGAGGAGGAGCCTACAGAAAAGGAGACCGACAGTTGTCGAATCTCATATAGAAAACCCGTCAGCCGTAGGATCGGGAGGACATGCACGGATTTTAGCCTCTGGAGGGGGAGCGTGCAGGAGAAATGATCTGATTCGTCCGATCCTTGATCATGGCCCTGACAACCGTCAGATCTGTGGAAGCTGCACGACGTTTAGCAGTCGGATATTGGCCATCGGGAAATTGGAGTTCTTGAGGTCGTGTGCATTAGGACACCAATCACCGTGATATCCTAATAGGGATCTGGACCATCCGTTGGGTGAGGACACATGGCAGTGATCAACGCCATCGGCGTTGGTGCATCGGGAAATCAGAGTTCCTGAGGACAAGGTATTCAGGACATCGTAAGTTCCAAAACCCCGAGAGTCAATCAGGACCGTCCATCTGCATGGACAGGTGGCAACCATTGAGAAACCCTCGGCGTTTGGCCCATCGGGAAATCAAGAATTCCAGGGACATGATGTTTAGGCACTTTGAATTCATGATCCGCGAAACCCCGATGAGTGGGGGCCAGCTGTCATCACAGCAGTGAAGGAGGATAGAGGCGTAGTGGAGACCAGCTGTCAGCCAACCGGGAAGTCGAGATATCGGGGTTTTCGATGACATAGAATGCTCGCATGATGGAGTCGCGATTCGTGATATCCCGACGAGAGTTATGAACCGTCCATCGGAGAGGACGCGTGGCATGAGATCCTCAAAAGTCGGTGTTTGGGGGCATCCACATTTTCAAAGGTGAAGAATTCGTGCAACAGGAAATCGCGATCCACGATTTCCTGATAAGATCCAAGCCGTTCACTCCGACGACACGTGTTGGAGGATCCCGAGGAGTCGGGGTTCGACATATCGGAGATTCCAGGGTTGTGAAACTCATGCACAATGGAATCGCGATCCGCGATTTCCCGACGTGAGAATGGAGCCGTTCAATTGGAGGGACACGTGTCCCAGGATTTGAAGGAGTCGAGGTTCGGTATTTCGAGGCTTCGGCATACAAAGGAACTGATGCATTGGAAATTGTGATTTCGCGATACCCGATAGAACTCACACGTGCATTGGGGATCGGGAATCAGGAATCCTAAGGACGTGTGCGCATTGACATCGCAAACGTCGAAATGCCAAAATCCCGATAAGGTGACACAAAGCCACGATTACGGAGGCGGTCATGTGGACCAAGCTCGTAGCAAAGGGGCTAACGGAAAAAGGGCCCATCGGGAAAGTTGAGCACAAAATCTCAATAGGAAAATATGTGGCCACGGTCTTGTGAACACGGTCATATAGACCAAGGTATAGTTAGTAAGGGGCTAGCTCTTAGAAACTGGGCCCATCGCGAATCGGGAATTGGAGAGGTAAGGGAATCATGAAAGAGAAAAGTCTGAAACCCCGAACTCCGATATAGAGTCGGAAATAAGCCACGGTAGGCGCAAGGGCCGTGACGAAGGAAGATAAGGTTGTCGATTGGGGCATTCGACGGTGAATCCTGAGGGGATCTGAAGGGCCACTTCGGCTCAGAAGAGCGGAGCTTGAGGAAACCAGACAAGCGTGTGGAACCCATGCGTGCCAGAATCCTTTGGTGCTCGTTTAGTCATTTTTATTTATTTATTAATGTAAATTGTTAGAAATATTATAAAATAAATTAAATTATTTAGTATACATAAATTATATATAGATAGGAATGAGTTAGTATAAATTAAAATAAAGTTATATTGGATTAAATTAATGTAAATAATATTTTTAATTTAATTATTGAGTGTAGGGTTAGTCTACCTTAAAGTTCGATGTTAACCAAGCTTAGATGCTTAATCCTAACCCAAAACCGAGCCAATTCCCCTTATGGAGTAATTTCTATTTACAGACAAGTAAAGAAAACGTATGCCTAACCCTGTTTCTAAGTTTGAGTAGCACCAATTTGAAACGTCCTGGAACTCACCCTGATAGCTTTGGGTGATGCAGGTTAAGTCATACCAGATGGCCAGGACTCGAAGAGGTCAAGGCTGGGGAGCGTCGTCACGGGTGCCACCCACGCCACCAACGCCATCACCACCACCAGCACACCAGCACCACCACCACCATCGCCCGAACTAGCTCTCATACTACTCTTGTTAGAATCTATTAACGAGACTTTAAAAGGGCGCCAACCAGCAGGGACTGAAGTGGAACCCCCACCACCAGGAATGGGTAATCCAGAAGCATCAAGGGATTCAGGGGGAGGACTTCCACCTGAAGACATCACTCAAGAGTTGCAGAAAATCAAACTTCCGGAGTTTTTCGGGGGTCGCGCCACTGAACGCGCGGAAGCATGGTTGGAAGGCATGACAAGGTGTTTTGCCTTAAGGGACTATGCATCCAATTCAAAGGCAAAGATTGCAATTTTCCAGCTAAGAGATAGTGCCTTGAACTGGTGGGGCAACTTAGAAAGACAACTACACCTTACCCCAAACACAGTATCATGGGAACTCTTCGAGGAGAGGTTCCGAAGGAAGTATCTACCAGCATATTACGAGGAACAGCAAGTAGGGGCATTTCATGCCTTAGTACAAGGAAACAGGACTGTGGAACAATATGAGATCAGGGTTATGGAACTGGTTAAATACATTTCATATTTGGACACTGACCAATGACAAGCAGAGCACTTCGTTTATGGATTGAACCCGAAGATAAGAGCTATGGTGCGAATGTGGAAGCCGTCTTTAGTGGCGGAGGCGGTAGAGAGTGCGCGTTACATGAAAGAGCACATAAACCTAACAGGGAGTAAAAGATGGGCATTTCCACATCACCCTAGGTTCGTAGGAAAGACCTCGAGGACATTTACTAAGGGGGGGGGCTCAAGGCCACCACCTTATGGTAACAGAAATGTGCCAAGGACAGTAGCCACAATGATTTCAATGGCAGCTAGTGCAGCATCTCGTTCATCGCCAACGGTGCAGATAGGTCCACGACCATCTCAGGGACCAACTAGTAGGGGCAGAGGTTCCAGGGGAAGGAACTCATTTCAAGGACAAACACATAGCAATGCACTGGTTCCACCCGGTTTCACCTGTTGGGGGTGTGGGGGACCCCATTACCAGCGTGACTGCCCAGCGTTTCAACCAGGGTTCGTGCATAATGAAGGAAAGGCACTGATGGGGAAAGCAAGTAGCAGCCACCATATTTACGCAGCGGTTGATAACTGCCAGGCTGAACATCAATCCACCGTAGTGGAGTCTTCAGGTACGCTAAATTATGTTAATGTTAAGATTTTGTTTGATTCTAGTGCGACAGATAGTTTCATTTCACCATCTACATTAGAAAAGAGTGGGCTGGCAGCCTATGAGCACGATGACTTTAAGCAAGTCGAGATGGCTTCGGGGAGGAAACAAGTTGTGGGACCTAGTGTCGATAATTATGTAGTAGACCTAGGAGTGTGCACTACCAAGTTGAAGGTATACGTCACTGATATTGGGGCATATGACTTAATCATTGGAATCGAATGGTTAGCAGCTCATCGAGCTTTGATAGATTGTTTCGCAAAGAAGGTGCTTTGTGTCAATGATGAGGGAAAACCAATAGAGATTCAGGGTGTACAGAGAAAAGTGTCATTACGCTTTATATCAACTATGAAGGTCAAGCGATGCTTGAGACAAGGGTGTCGACTTTATGTAGTGGAAGTAGTGAAAGAAAGGAAGGGATCCTCATTGGATCAGTACCCAGTATTGTCAGAATTTCAGGATGTTTTTCCAGATGAATTACCAGGATTACCTCCTGAGAGGGAGCTTGATTTTACCATTGAGATAAAACCCGATGCAGAACCAATATCCAAGACTTTGTATCGAATGATAGCGCCGGAACTTTGTGAATTGCAAATGCAGTTGAAGCAGTTACTAGACTTAGGGCTAGTAAGGCCCAGTGTCTCACCTTAGGGCGCACCGGTAATTTTTGTAAAGAAGAAGGATGGATCCTTACGACTGTTTATAGACTACAGGGACTTGAACCGTGCTACAGTGAAGAATAGGTACCCAATGCCACGAATAGATGACCTCTTCGATCAAATGAAGGGAGCAACAGTATTCTCAAAGATCGATTTGCGATCTGGGTATCATCAGTTAAGGATTAAGGAAAGTGATATCCCAAAAACTGCCTTTCAAACTCGGTTTGGACATTACGAGTTTGTTGTAGTACCTTTCGGATTGACTAAGGCACCAACAGTGTTCATGAGTCTCATGAACGATGTATTTTGGAAGTACTTAGATCGATTTGTACAAGTTTTTCTAGATGACATTCTCATCTATTCCAGGAATGAAAGAGAACATGAGGAACACTTGCGAATAGTGTTGTCTTGTCTTAGGAAGAAAAAATTGTATGGAAAGCTATCGAAGTGTTCCTTCTTTCAGAAAGAGATCCACTATTTAGGTCATATCATTTCAGGCGAAGGAATCTCGGTGGACCCAGAAAAGGTAAAGGCCATTCTGGAATGGCCAGTGCCGAAAAATGCACATGAGGTGAGAAGCTTAATGGGGCTAGCGGGTTATTACCGGAAATTTGTGGAAGGATTCTCAAAAATAGCGAAACCCATCACCATGTTGCAACGTAAAGGGGTCAAGTATGAATGGACAGAAGAATGTAATAATGCATTCATTGAGCTTAAGAGGTTACTAACTAGTGCGCCAATTCTACAAGTGCCATATATGGAAAAGGACTTCATGGTCTGCACGGATGCCTCGAAACAAGGGTTGGGGGCCGTGATAATGCAGGATGGAGGAGTGATAGCTTATGCGTCAAGAAAGTTGAAAAATCATGAAGAGTTATACGCGACTCATGATTTAGAGTTGGCAGTTGTAATGCTAGCTCTAAAACTTTGGAGACACTATCTTGTGGGTCGAAATTTTGAACTCAAAACAGACCATCAAAGTTTAAAACACCTCTTCACCCAAAGAGATCTGAATACCAGGCAAAGGCGATGGAGTGAGTTTATGAGTGAGTATGATTTTGGTATTTCATATATAAAGGGAAGGGAAAATGTGGTCGCAGATTCCTTGAGTAGGAGACCACGTATCTTCTCCTTGGTGACCTTAAAGGTTAGTCTGAGGGAACAGGTGTTGGCACAACTACTAGGAGACAGTTGGTATTTAAAAGTTACCTCAAACCTCCAGAACGGGAGGCAGATAGACCCAAAGTATGAAGGGTATAATCTAGAAACAGACGGATTATTGAGATATCGAGGAAGGATGTAGATCCCGGAGAATGGGGATATTCGAACCATCATATGGAAGGAAGCCCATAGATCACTTTATTGTGTGCATCCAAGTGTGAAGAAGATGTACACGGAAATGAAGAAACTCTTCTTTTGGGCAGGCATGAAGCACGATGTAGTTCATTCCGTCACCAGATGCCTAGAGTGTCAACAAGTGAAGGCCGAGCACCATCACCCGACAGGCCTCCTACAAGCACATGACGTTCCTATGTCCAAGTGGGAAGTCATCTCAATGGATTTTGTTGTAGGGTTGCCGCTCACATCTCATAGACACAATGCCATTCTGGTGATAGTGGATAAGTTAACCAAGAGTTCTCATTTCATTCTAGTTAGAGACACATATGATGTTACTGATGTAGCACGAGTGTTCATAAGCGAGGTTATCCGTTTGCATGCGATACCTAAGAAGATTATTTCAGATAGGGACTCCAGATTCACTTCTAGATTTTGGACAAGTTTACAGTCAGCATTGGGGACTCAGCTGAACTTAAGCACATCTTATCATCCTGAAACAGATGGGAAAACCGAGAGAGTAAATCAAGTCATGGAAGACATGCTTAGGATGTATGTAATGTATAATCAAACCCAGTGGGAGAAGCACCTACCTTTGGTAGAGTTTGCCTACAATAACAGTTATCATAGTTCCATCGGAATGCCACCATACGAAGCTCTGTATGGAAGGCCATGCAGAACACCATTGAGTTGGGATAGACTTGAAGATCGAGTAACAGTTGGGCCAGAATTGATTCAGGAAATGGAGGAACAGGTGATTCAGATCAGGCAGAGGCTAAAGGAAGCACAGGATAGACAAAAAAGTTATGTTGATGCACACAGGACCGACCGAAGTTATGAAGTGGGGGACCAAGTTTTCATCTGTATCAGGCCTAATAAGAGTACCATACGGTTCAGGAAAGGGACAAAGTTGTCACCACGATTTATAGGACCATTTAGGGTCCAAGGGAAAATCAGAACCGTTGCCTATCGTCTTGTACTGCCACCCCACTTGCATAAAACTCATAATGTATTTCATGTATTTGTTTTACGTCATTATGTTGCTGATGAATCACATAAACTAAGTCGGAAAGAATTGCAGGTATCGGATGTAGGAACCCTCACGGTCAAACCATTACGCATATTGGACCGTAGAGTCTGACAGCTCAGAAACCGTTTGGTAGACCAAGTTAAGGTCCAATGGGACAAGTATAGTCCAGGATCTGCTACTTGGGAGGACGCCGAAACACTACAGCGAGACTATCCTTCACTATTTTGACCACTTCGAGAATAGGATTCTCGAAGGTGGGGTGTAGGTAACACCACCTTTTTGACTTAGACGACCAGGATTACCTGAGGCCTATACACTATATTTCCTAGTCACAGTAAAACTGTTAAGTGATATACTTAAACTTTAAACCTATGAACAGTCATGAATGTTTAAGTATTATTGATGATGATGCAGGTAATGAGATCTATTATGTGAATGAAAATTGCATGAATGTTTAAATGCTATTGATGATGATGTATATGATGTGACATATTGTGAGAAAGAGAAATTGTTGAATGTTTAATACTGTTAAAATGATGTTGGATACGATGAAATCTATTTTGGTAAATGATAATCTTGTGAATGAGTAAAGAATATGAATTATGGGATACTGTGAAATTTAATGGGAAAAATTTGATGTTAATGCATTGGTACGGGGATACCAAACTGAAATGATGAAAGTATGCAATTATATGATGATAATGCATAGAAGTGTATGAGTTTGTATTGTAGACTAATCTGCAGGTTATGGGCTATGAAATAGCCAAGTGATAATGATGATGAAAGTGGATATGTGGATCACTGCTGAGAAACATTATGGTATGAATAATATGTGGGAAATTATATTGATTTGGATGCATTGCTATGATATGTGGACTAATGCATGATTATGCTATGATTTTGGTACTAACACTGCCCAAAACCGAATAAACGATGACAAAACCTCTAGCAACATGGTGCCCCTGTGTGTTCCATTGTAGGGTGTTGACCCTAGTTTTGTTAGGAGGGGTGGAGGATTTTCCCACCATGTATCCTCCATTGTAGGGTGTTGACCATGGTTCTGTTAGGAGGGTTGGAGGCTTTTCCCACCGTGTATCCTCCATTATAGGGTGTTGACCCTAGTACTTCTAGGAGGGTGGAGGTGTTTCCCACGGTGTATCCTCCGAAACCTGAAGTCCTGGGAGGACGGTGCTAGTTCACGCTCCCCAGACGTGTGATGAGGACTATTAGTTGCCTGCTAGGGAAGCTTGGTCGAGATAGCACTTCCACTTACGGGTTCTATTTGGAGTTAGGCCAATATAGATGGCGCTCCAAGATATTCTAGCAGAGGACGGATAGGATGGGAGACGAAAGTAGGTTAGGAAGGAAGGATGAGTAGAATAGTTGGGACATATGGAGATCTGTCTTGTGGTGGAATGTGATGTCGTCCCTTCAAAAAAAAAAGAGAATGTGTATATATGAATATTCATTATTGTGTAACTAAACCACAACTATTTAAAATAAATTACTGAACTGGACAATTGTAATAAAAAGGATTTTTTCACATAGATAATTGATTGTTGTCTTTATTAAAAGACTAGCCTTGCTGACTGGATTGAATGCATACGTAAATTATTAAAGAATGATAGTTTGATTATTAGTACATGCACGAGGTTTGCATGTACTAGCTACACATGCATTCCTTGTACATATACATTAGTATGTATGGACTT
>ML809052.1:112656-123515 GCA_009831015.1 Picea engelmannii
GCTGACTGGATTGAATGCATACGTAAATTATTAAAGAATGATAGTTTGATTATTAGTACATGCACGAGGTTTGCATGTACTAGCTACACATGCATTCCTTGTACATATACATTAGTATGTATGGACTTCTTGATTTACTTACTAATATTGTCAGTTACTTGCTGTGAATGTATGAACCATGCTCTTTTCCTTTGTACCATCCGATACCTTAACTTTGGGACGAAGTTTCTTGAAGGGTGGGTGTATGTAATGACCCTAAATTGATAAATGGTTAAAGATTATTAAGTAAGATTTAATTAAGGAAAAATTGAGGTTAATAAAATCATAATAAAACTACAGAATTCATTTAATGACCTGAGCATTAAATTTAAAAGATAAGTGAAGAAATGATATAATAAGAGTTGCGTATGCCCAGGGGGGGTGAGGTATGCAGAGCGAGATAGTCCAGAAATCCCGAGATGATAAAACATTAACGAGGGGACGAAGGATGGAGGACGGGGGTGGTTGAGGAGTAATTACGTGAGTCGGCAGAGAGGAATAAGGGACAGGAAGAGGGGGATGTGCACACCATTCGGCGGGGATGGATGCTGCGGACTGTTCTGCTGAGCCAGTCGTATTGGCTGAGAACCATTGCTTTTTGTCGAGAGCAGAGTTTCTCGTGCACTGTGGTATTTGCTGTGCACTGTTGTATTGGCTGTGAGCCTGTGGTATTTTCTGTGGACTGTTGGCTTGCTGTGAGCAAGGAGCAGAGATTTTCTAGACTGTGACTTTGATCGGGGGAGGCACCAAGTTGCTGGAGGTTTTGGGCACGGAGGGCTAGGATATCCGTAGATATCCTGGAGCTAGGTAGTTTTCCTAGTTGGCAGGGAGGACAATATTTTTGGGCATTTATTTGCTTGTTTGTGGCAGGATTGATCTGTGTATCAGGCAGCAGCAGAGGACAGCAAGTCAACAAAAATTAGCATCAGACCCAGGTATTTGTTAAGTTATGCATTTATGTCATTCTACCAGAAAATGATTATCCTGTGATAAATCTAGTTATTGAAATTGCTGTTGGAAAAATCAATATTATGCTGTGAAGTATTGTTTCAGTTATCAAAATAAGTTGCTTATGAAAGTAAATTGATGTTATGAAATATATGGGCATTACATGGAATGATAAATTCATGAATTAAAATGATCCTTTCTAAAACGTTTGTCATATATTGTTAGTCCATGTTCTATATGCTTTTAGTTTGAATGTGCATGTGTTGTTGAATGAATGATAACTTTATATTTCTTAACAAAGTATGCACTTCACTTTGTTGCAACAATTCTACTGTGGGGTATAATTTTGGCCTTAAATTTCCTAAGATATAATGATTCCTTAACCGAGTCTATTAATATTCTAATGATGTTGATGGGAGTCAAGGATATCATGATGTTATTACTTCTTAGTATTTCTCTTTGATTTGCAGTACCTTTGATACATGGAAATGTGAGTTTTGGGATATCCACCTTCCTATGTAAGTGTTGTATGTGGATTACTTTGTGGATTTCCATTCTAATCTATCAATTGTTGTAACCATTCATTCCAAATACCATTCTAAGGTTATATATTTCATAGTTCAAGTGTTTTTCATTTGAGATTCATATGGCCCTTGTAGTGGAAAGGGTGTTTAAATTATGCTTGCTTTTTGAGTTGGGTGGTGATGATAGTCTACATTATGGTATTTATCTATGTATGACAGCCTCTTGTACACTTGATACCCGAGTCTCCCATTTCCCTTTTAGTTAAGAATTACATCAAAAAATCAAAGTTGGTTTTCCCTTTCTATCTCAATGATGAATTTAAAGTGTCATGAGATTATATTGGTTTGCTCAAAGAATCCTTCAAGAACCTCTCTGGCATGTCCCCATTTGGTGAATATATCATCCATGTATCCTTTCCATACTCCTAGGGTGAGTGGAAAGGAGTTTAAATCCCTTCAAATTGCTCTATGTAGATGTTTGAAACTATTGGTGATAGTGGGGAGCCTATTTCTATGACATGAATTTTCTCATAGATATTTCCTTTGTAGTTGAAATATGTAATTAAGGCATATCTTCACTACTTTAGCAGTTTCGATGTATGTTCAATGTCTTCTAGGAAATTAATGCCATGGTCCACGAGGACCTTGGTGTAGAGAAATACAATGTCAAGTCTTACTAGAATTTCATCATCTTCAAGATTTTAGGTTTTGATACATTTTACAAAGGATGAATAATCCTTTAAAAAAGAGTTTGTATTTCCATAGGGGAGGACGTGAGTAAATTAGGAAGAAAGTTTTCCAAAGAGTAAGTGAGACATCCTATCATGTTTATAGTTGGTATTAAGGGGACACTATATTTATGAATCTATGATGTACCATATATATAAGGCATGATAACATTGTTTTTAGTGACCTTTTTCTTAATTAAGTCACGAAGGAATGAATATTTGATCACTATGAACACTACACACATTAGTTTGTTCCCATAGTCTTTATTGATTATTCTATGTTTCTACATGTGATGTGTTCCATCAGTTTGTTAGGGTAGTCTATTCTATTCATTATGATTTTAGTTTTCCCCTTGTTAGACTTCAGAATATTAATGTATTTATTATTTCTCAAATCCCATACATATTTTCTCTCATCGTTAGACAATTTCTTTTTGGTTGTTTAGATTATCTTTGAACTACCATGCATTCCTACCTAATAGCTTCAAAATTTTATCTTTTTTTTGGATATGAAGGAAGATTCAATGTTTCACAACATCGCTTCCACAAGTATATTTGGTGCATACCCCGCTTCTCTCCCTCACGGCTGCGCGACCTCCCGATCAAGGATCTTAATCTCCTTGAGTTGGATTAGCTCCTCAAGACCTTGCTGGTCTCAAACTGAATCAAACACATGCCCTATTATCACCCAAGGTGCAGGTCATATGGCACCTGCCTCGCTCGAGTCTGATCATCTTTCATCATCCCTCAGGTTTTCACGGTCATGATCCGATCATTATCGACTTGTTCATCGATCGACGGTTCACAGTGATTGTGGGGCGCCAATGTACCCGCTCTTTATCGGAGGGATCAATCTCCACAATCAGAAAAGTACTCACCCAGCTCGATCTAATCGTGGTCATTGATCCCCCGTCCCAACGAGAACAATGACGTTGGTGAATTGCAGGCCTTGAACTAGCACGTTCACTAATTTCACCTCTTCACTCTGCAATGATTCCCCACCGTTGATCTCCATTCACAGATCAACGAGTACCTACGGGCCCTGCTTTCTTAGAACTTTTTCCAAATATTAACACCAAAGGGTGCTAGCTCCTTCCGCTAACCCTTCTTAGCATGTGGCCTTGGGCTATGACCCGGGGCTTAACCTCCTAGCGCTTCGTGACTTCATAACTTTCAAATGGGACTAGATCAATGGTCCTCGTCCTCCTTTGCAACCAACAGTTGATATCTACTTCGGGACTTCGTGCTTCGGGAGTTCGGGATGTTCTAACTTCCACTTTCCCCCAGAGTATTATGTACCCGATGTTCTAGATCAGGCACCATACGTCCACCCAAATCAACGGCTATGGTTCATTTCATGACTTCGGCCTTCGGGAATCTCAACTTGTCCATGCTCGCTTTCTCCTAGAGTGCTTTCACTCGAAGTTCACGATCCGTTGGCGCGTGCCTCCCACAGATCAACTAGTACAAGCCACTTTAGCTATTCGATCTTCGGGAGTTTCAAACTCTCTGCCTTCACTTCCTCCAAAAGTACTTCCACCCGAAATAAACCATATGTCGATGTGTGTCCTTCTAGATCTGACGACCACAATTCACTTCTACTCTTCAGGCTTTGGGAGTTTCAACTCCTACACACTCATTTTCTCCCTGAGTGTTTTCACCTGAAGATGAAGAATTTCTACCGCATGTCCTTCTATATATGATGGACATATATTCTTCGCTCTCGTTGACTTCCTTTCAGAGTTTTAGGCCTCTGAACTTCCTGATCTCTCACCATGTTTTCTTCGCAATGGACGGTTGTGATCTACTTCAGCCTTCGGGACTTCAGGAGTTTGTCACACTCCACAACTGAAATCTTTCGAAATGAGTTTCCTCAAAGTCTCAGATCTGTTGACATGTACCTCTTGGCGACTAACAACCATGATCTATGATTTCGCTCTCTCCTTGTCTACAGAACTTCTAAAGTACTTCCACTCCGGAGTTGTAGATCTTACGCCACCTATCGCTCTGGATGATGGATGGTCCCTAACCTCTTTGAAACTTCGGAGAATTCCTCACTCATGTGTGCACAATGAGACTTAAATCTTGCACACCTTACGTAGATCCAACGGTCTGGAATGACTTCGATTCCTCCTGGATGGATCTTGACCAATAACTCTGTGAATCTTTAGAGCTTCACTCCCTTTGAATATTTCTTCCCACTATCTCTCCTGAACTTTGTTTCTTGGAACCTTTGACTCCTTAGAGGGATGTTTTGACACTTATTCTAACTTCGAATTTGTGCACTCCTTGCAACAGATCCTTATGCAAGTCTTAGCTTCTTGTGGACGATTATGCACACCTTACAGTAGTCCCTTTGCACTCCTTGCAAATGAAATTTTCACACTATCTATTCTAAGCTTCTGAGACGAAATGGATTCTGTCAATGCACTCATTGTGGACTGTATGCACACCTTGCATGAACTCAACGAAGAGAAACAATTTAATCTTATTCAAATACTTCACAGTTTCATATACTCAATAACATAACTCATTCATTCATGAAAATAGAAATAACAGGGAAGCTGTAACCAATACCAAAACCATGTGTTGGGTCAATATCCCTCTGTTATATTCATTCAGATGTAAATCGCTACAAATCTGATAAAAACAAACTTACATTCAGTAACAACTATCTCCTACTAATCTGCAGCAGCCTTATTCAGGCACACTATGCACTACTTATACAAGAGGTCCTCTATGGTTCTCTCCAACTACTTATTTGATCGAAAAAAAAGCTTATAGCTACTTAGTCCTATTACAATAAACGTCTGTGACAGACAATTTAAGGCGGATCTTTAGGTCCACGCCAAAATCATATAACTCAAGGTCGATCTTATTTCTTCTGGCTTTGATGCGATCGTTCAACCCCCCCAACATTAAAACTTCTTTGATTCATCATTTACTCATAAGTTCTCTAAGATACAACATCTTTGAAAATTTAAAATTTTACTCAAAAGGCACGCTAGGCGATGTGTTGTTATCCCATGTGGCTTTGCTGATGATGCTCCTGCATCAATATTGTTTGGGAATACCACAAATATCATCCCTTTATATAAATCATTGTGTGCTAGTGTGTCCAACTTGACCTTTAATAAATTCACCACAATGATCTACTCATTTTTTAGCAATCTCATTGTTCTGCCACTATTTTGGTTGTGTTTTAGAAGTTCAAGTACCTTGCACCAAATACCTACCACCTAAGTCAAAGTAATCTCATGTTATACAATGCAATCCCCAAACTTAAAGCATGTATCACAAAGAAACCTTAAAAAAAATAGAAAAGGAACCGTCATTTTATGGTGACAACAATCTCCAAGTTACTATACTCATCGACGTGGCTATTTAAAAAGCCCTTATCATTGAGATAAATGTGTACTTCGTGTTGCATTACACTTTGGAGACTATTGTCACTCATTTGATTAGTATTTAACCAAAGAATTCAAACCAATCTCAAGCCAACTTGGTCATAATCAAACTTATGTGAAAATATCAATTCAACTTGTCTTCTTTTGAGAAATCTACCATTTTAATTATCTTTTTTCAAGTATTCCTAAAATGTGATGGTAGTTTTTCATACACTCGTTTTTTAGAAGGGATACTAAAAATGCATGATGAACATGTGTGAAAATATAGTTGTTTTGTTTCTACAGGTTGTTTATGAGAAATCAAATATAATTTTGTTGTGTTTCTATAGGTTTCAATTTAATAGAGTGATGAACCATTTCCACCTAGGATCGATATATCAGCCCCTTCCCAGGTATCATGTGTTGAGTTAAATCTTGTTTTAATGTGAAATTTGTTATCTTATTTCGGTTGACTTTCATCATTTTATACTAACAAAAATATTATAAATTTGTATATGGGATGGTTTATTGTTTTTTCAACTCACCACTACTTCTATTTTACCATTCACCAACCATGTCCACCTAGGATGGATAGATCACCCCCTTCCCAGATATCATATGTTGAGTTAAATCTTTTTTTAATGTAAAAAATTTTCTCTTATTTTTGTTGACTTTCATCTTTTTAAACTAACAAAAATATTATACATTTGTTTATGGGATGGCTGATTGTTTGTCAAGTCCATTTTTCCATTCACCACTACCTCCATTCTGCACTTCATTTGTCCCAATCTATAGGGAAAATATGATCCTTAGCCACCCTACCCTCGCTCTTGGTATCCCATATTCACCCAGTAGGGTACTACCACCCATAGTACATATTGTAGGTGTTTATTTCCACCCACCTCCACCATATTTTCCATCCATAGTGGTTGCACCCACAGGCCACCGACCAATCTACCCTAATGTAGCCCCCCACCATTTCATCCATTGTGGTTGCACTAGTTTTTCCTCATGCATCCCCCCTTCCATCATCTAATGTAACAAATGTTTCCTTAGAGCACCTCTTAAAGTCAAGTTCTTTGTTTTCTTTTCAATCTTCATTCTTTCTTAAGTTATTCATAGTGATATCTTGTTTTTTTTAATTTTTCATGTATTATGGATGGATTAATTTTATGAATTTCTTATTAAATACCATCCTCTTATTTTAACATAGTTACCAACTTAACTATAAATCTCCAAAGTTCTCATTTTTTTAGAGGTAGTATTTAAAGGCTATTTTTACAACTTACAACTTCATAAGAATCATGATGTTGACAATGAGTACCATCCAAATTAAAACATTAAATCTACCCTTGAAACTAAAAGCAGTTCTACTAGGTGCACCCCCTTTTCTTTGAGGTCAACCTTATTGCCTTTTTTTTCAAAGAAAAAAATAATTAAAAAAAACCTAAAAGAAATGAAAAAAAATGTTTCTTTTTTAAAACCTTTATATATAAATAAATATCTTCATTGAAAAAGAAATATATATATATATATATATATATATATATATATATATATATATATATAAAGATAAAGATAATAAAATGATTACAATATTTTTAAATTTAAAATGAAAAATATAAATAAAAAATATTTACATATTAAAAATACAATTAAATTATATATATATATATATATATATATATATATATATTAAAAAATAAAACCAAATTCTAAAACATATAATTAAAAAAATATTATAATATATATTTTCTAAAATTACTTTTTTTTTTTTTAAATAAAATATAAATAAACCCTATAGATTTAAATAAAATTAAAAAAAAACTTAATTCAAAAAAGGGGAGGGTGATTTTCGGAAAATCCCCCTCCATTTGACATGAATTTTCATTTGAAATTGGAGGGGGGATCCTGGGAATTTCCATACCCCCTTCTCCCATGGGGAATTTCCATATACCCTCATGTCGATGCACATAGGGACGACGAGCGGTGGGACAAGACGCTCCCATGGAAGACCGACGATAACAAAGGTCATGCCCCACAACTCCCCTAGAATGTCGACCCTGTGGGCACCGGCGCGAAGCGATTCAACAAAGTAATTTTTTCCTAATTTAAAATTTAAATAGTTTTTTAATATAATGTTTATTTTTTTAATTTTATATAATTTTGTTTAAATTTTAAACAGTTTTTTAATATATATTATAATGTTTATTTTTTTAATTTTATATAATTTTGTTGATTTATATATAGTATTAATCTTTCTTTTATTTGCTTAACATATTTTTTTATTATTATTTATGTTGTTAAATATAATTTTTTTTTTATATATTTCATACAATTTTGTTTAAGAAAATATTTTAAAATTTATATATTTTAATTATTTTTGTTTTGTTTTTAAAATTTTTGGTTGTTTTGTATATGTTTTTAGTTTTATTTTTATAATTTTATTTTTTTTAAATTGTATATTTTTATTAAAATCATTTATCTATTTATTTATAAATATGTTTTTAATTTTTTATTTGTTTTTGGTTTTTTATTTAATTTGTCTCTTAAAATATATTTTTGTTAAAATTATCATCTATTTATTTATAAATATGTTTTCAAAAATAATGTTTTTTTTTTGTGTTGTTTCTATTTAATTTGTTTTTAATTAATTAATTAATTAATTTTATGATTTTGTTGGTAAAGGTGTTGGTTTTCTAAACCATGGTTTTAGAAACATCATAATTTTAAGTTCGAAACAAAAAATAAATGTCTTTTGTAACACTACATTTTGGCTTAGAGGATAATTTTGAGGTTTCAGTTTGTAACTTAAACAATTTCTGAGTTGTAACACACCGAAATGAAAATGTTTTTCCCCTCTGGTATATTGAAGCTTCATCCTTATTTTTTTTTCCAATACTCAAGCATCAAGATCTATTTTCTTGTGAATACGCATGTGGATCACTTAACCCTTGTCACATGCGAACTGTTACTTCTCACCACTTTTTCGCACCCAATACTATCTGTAAAAGCTATAAATACCATTATTCCTCCATTCAACGAACATTACAACCATTTGATCTCCCAACTGCCAAGGAAAAGGAGAAAAAACCCTCTCTTTGGATGCATAAATATTTTGATACACTAATTGATTCTATTTCGAAGCATTTTGTCACAAGTATGTGCCCCTCCTACAAACTTGTATCACCATGTTTAAGTTTATTTCCAAGTTAAAATAGAAAAGGGTAGAATATAGGGTTATTCCATTCATACTTTGTTTTATTTTGTTCCCCCTCTCCCCTAAACCTCTTTATATCCTATGGGCACTTATGGGAACAAGCATTAGAGAAAGGAGGCAAGGGAGAGGAAACCATGCTAACATATTTCCTCCCCTTGCACTTCAATCCCCTGTCCTCCAAAGATAATTGTGATTGATTTCCTCCATGATGGAAGGCTTAGGGCTGTAGATTTTTTCAGTGTTCATCCATTGATTTCACCTTATCTCTCAATTCTTTCAACATTCTATAAGAGAAACCTAAAGCTTGACCTTTCATCATGCGAGGATTTTTATTTTCCCCCTCCATCTTCCTAACCCTAGTTTTCCCTTGGCGAGATGAACTTTGAGATTGAGTCTATAGAGACAACAATTATTAAACTCATGCCCTAGGAGTTTGAAAAATAGAATACCATGAAGAGAAAGTAGGTTATCCTCACAATGTAGTTGTCTTATGATCAATGGCTTCAATGAAACCCTATCCATATATGATTTTAGGGGTTAATTTTCCATGGTTTTTCCAAAAAAAAAGATTCTCTAATTTCCATTTTTTCTAAAAACAATTCACCCTTCCTCTATGAATTTAGCTTATGGATGGGTGCAAACTCCTTCCATAATGGATTTGATTTGAACAATGAGAAAGATTCAAATGTTATATCATGCATTTATAAACATGTTTAAGAGATAAGATGAAAACCTTAGTCGTGCTTCTACACTGATAGTATGAACTTTGGTTATTAATGATTGTGAAATAGAGCTAATGTTTAGTATCTTATTCATTTACATTATTATCCTAAAACTAAATCATCTTCAAATTATTTATATAAAAATAAATAATTTAACAAATAGATAATGATGTTTTAACAAATGTCTTATATATCAAGACACTGAATAAGATAATGATGTTGGAAACCCTCATGCCCCTTTTAATACCTATAATAGAAAAATATTAGTGAAATAATTACATAGTCTTTGAGATTGAGTGATTTCATCTCCTCAATTATAAATAAAATATTAATTTGGCTCATTTAAACATTACATCAAATAATTATAATACCCATAATAAAAAAATATTAGTGAAATAATTACACAGTCTTTGAGATTGAGTGATTTCATCTCCTCAATTATAAATAAAATATTAATTTGGCTCATTTAAACATTACATCAAATAATTATAAGGTGGGACTTGAAACATTTTCTACCTCCTTTATAACTAACAAGTCCACTTTAAAATATAAAGCAATAAATATAGTTACCTTTTATCTATCAATTTACCCTTTCCCTTTAACTGTCCTATTATTACGCTGAACACATTAAACACCCTAAGTAGCACTAAAATTAAAAACAACACTATACCATATGAGATACACATCAGCTGTTAAACGTTTATAAAAATACAAACTGAATGTCTGTCTTTTATCTGCAGGACCTAGAACTTTCTGTTATTGATTCTGCATCATATTAAAGTGGAATTTAAATGAATTAGAATACCTGAATCCATTTACTATTTTTGAAATCCTTTGTTCCTCTTGCAGCGAGCCCTGTTGAACAGAAACCCTCCTTTGCAACCAGCAGCGAGATAACAAGCCTTCTCGCACAGAAACCCTCAGCACTGACCAGAAATCGAGTTTCCCTCTCTTACCCTGCTGCCGCACATGCTTTCAGATCATTCGGATGGGTATTCTGAAGGTTCTTTTTATAGGCAGAGAGGAGACCGGTTTCCCCAAGACCGTTATACTCCACCCGTCCATCAAAGTAGGAGATTCGACACCGTTTCAAAAACTGTTACCAAGGGTTTCGTAGAACTGTAACGGCTGCCAACACATCCGGCTGCCAACACGTTCCGTCTGTTCATATGGGTCAAAAACTAATTTAAGAAATTAGTCTTACATTCTCCCACTTGGCACATATGATAACTTAATGTTAGAGTTTAACAGAGTAGACATTAGGTGCGCCATAAGTCATATTCATCTTGGTT
>ML809052.1:138639-149893 GCA_009831015.1 Picea engelmannii
CGGAACCTGTTGGCTATGCGATTAACCTGTGGCTTGAGAAACCATGACTCAGGGGCATCTAAGCCGTCAAAATCACCCGAGGATCGCACCCGGCCTGAGCCACACCAACCCTTAACATGGTTGGATTTTTTATCCCCGCAGGTTTCGAACCGGTGACTTTAACATCACGGAGTGGCTTAACAACACACTCTGTCACCGACTGTCCTACACCTCGGGGACTTAAAGTTGAAGGACATGGGGGTGGGATTTTATCCACTTATGTGTGCACGGATCACGATACCATTTATTATAGTATCTCTGGGTGCAACCACACGTTCGACCACTACCTCAAGGTGTCCCCATAGCTCCAGGTAAAGCCCTCACGAGAATTGAACCTTGCCCAAGGGTGAAAAACTCCTCGCTTTCCACCATTGGATCCAACCCCTTTAGGCGATGATAATGTTATAATCATTATCTTCTTATTTTATATATATTGTATGTTGTATATTTTATTTAGATGGAGATTTAATAAGTATAATGATGTTGTTAGTTTGTATGGATGTCCAGTTCCCTAAAAATTGTTTATAAAAGATATCATATAAAATACTTCAAATGCAATATGACTTACTCTATAATAATATAAGTTTTTTAAGATGCATAACATATTTAACTAATTAAATTGAAATAAAAAAAATTAAATTACTAAATGGAAGATAAAAAGGACACAACATGAGTTGTTAAAATGGAAGCAAAATGTGGCTCTAAAATGGAAGTAAAACTCGACATTAAATTTTAAGCCATACTTGGAGCTATTTTTGGATCTAAGTAGGAAGCTAAATTAGTTTCTTAACAAGAAGCAAAACTAGATGGTAATTAAGAATAAAATACAAACACTAAAAGGAAACAAACCATGGACCTAAAAAAGAAGCAAAACCAGATGCTAAAAAGGAAGCAAACCTTGGAGTTAAAAGGAAGAAAACCATGGAGCTAATAAGGAAGAAATTCTGGAAGAAAAAAAAGATGCAATAATGGAAGCACATCTTGGCGTTAATTTGGAATCCAAACTAGAAGTTATTTTTGACGCTACACTAGAAGAAAAACAAGAAGCATGATTGGGAGCTAAATCAGGAGATAAACCAAGAGTTAAACCAATATCTAAACTAGGCGCTAAACCAGGAGCTAAACCAAGAGCTAAATTAGGAGCTAAACCAGGAGCTAAACTAGGAGAAAAATTAGGAGCCATACTAGGAGCTAAACTAGGCGCTAAACTAGGATCTAAACCAGGAGCTAAATTAGGCGCCACACATGGACCTAAACTAGGCACTGAACTAGGAGCTAAACTAGAAGCTAAACTAGGTGCTAAACCAGGAGATACACTAGGAGCTACACTTGGAGGTAAACTAGGCACTAAACCAAGAGATAAACCAGGAGCTAAATAGGTGCCACACCTGGAGATAAACTAGGCACTAAACTATGAGCTAAACCAAGAGCTATTTTGGGTTTTATTTATGGAGCTATATCTCACTTTAGGCGCTAAATCATGAGAAAAAATGGGTGCAAAATAGGGAGCTAAAATGGGCGCTAAAAATGGAGAAAACCTGGACGCTAAAGAGGGAGAAAAACTTGGTGCTAAAGAGGGAGAAAAACCTGGTGCTAAAGAGGGAGATAAACTAGGCACTAAATCCAGTGCCCAAGTGAACACGTCATTTAGCACCGAGTTTTGTTCCATCCCATCGACCCAATTCATGTCCTCAAATGCACTAAAATCTAGTGCTAAACTAGGCGCTAATTGCCTGTTTTGTTGTAGTCACATGAGTATGGTGGAATGAGAAATTCATGAATTAAAATTATCCTTCCTAAAACCAATTATCATATATTATTAGTCCATGTTCTAGATGCTTTTAGTTTGAATGTGCATGTGTTTTTGAATGAATGATAACATGATATGTATTAACGAAGTATGCACTTCACTTTGTTTCAACAATTATACCGTGGGGTATAATTTTGGCCTTAAATTTCCTAAGATATAATGATTCCTTCACCGAGTCTACTAATATTCTAATGATGTTGATGGAATTCAAGGATATCACGATGTTCTTACTTCTTAGTATTTCTCTTTGATTTGTGATACCTTTGATACATCGAAATGTGAGTTTTGGGATATCCACCTTCCTATGTAAGTTTTGTATGTGCATTACATTGTGGATTTCCTTACTAATCTATCAATTGTTGTAATCATTCATTCAAAATACCATTCTAAGGTTATATATTTCATAGTTCAAGTGTTTTTCATCTGAGATTCTTATGGCCCTTACAGTGGAAAGGGTGTTTAAATGAAGCTTAATTTTTGAGTTGGGTGGTGATGATAGTCTACATTATGGTAGTTATCTATGTGTGACTTCCTCTGGTATAGTTGATAACTAAGTCTCCCATTTCCTTTTTTTTTTAAGCATTACAACCAAAAATTGAAGTTGGTTTTCCCTTTCTATCTCAATGATGAATTTAAATTTCCATGAGATTCTATTGATCTGCTCGAGAATCCCTCAAGATCCTCTCTGGCATGTTTCCATTTGGTGAAGATAACATGTAATGAACCTCAAATTTACCAATAAAATATTATTTTCTAAGGAACATTAATCTCCAATTCATTTAATAGACTCGTAGTTAAGGAAGGTGACAGTTATCTCCAATGTTAAACTCTGATAAGTTTTCTTATATTCTATTTATCAACGATGACATTTCTATCCAGTCTAACACATAAAGAACATAATTACTAAGTGAATAAAACTCCATCACTCTAACATTCCCTTCAGTCCTAAAGTTATTCTAACATTCATATATATATTTATATATTATATTGGACTTAGACTATAGTAATCTTATGATTTACGATCTTAAACTCTTCCCCAAGAAAAAATCCTCTATACTTGTGTGCAAGGGTAAATCTTCATTGGTCTTTAGAAAATAAAGCTCGTACAGTATGCACAACACAACGGGGTCGGGAGTATACACATTAGTGACAATTTGTTTGCTTAACATAAGATATTTGACATTTCTTTGCATGGCCAACATCATCGAACGAAATTCCCTATAGTTAATGGTTGGGTAAAGATCTTCTAGTCACCATCAACATAAAGTTTTTGTTTACTAAAACTCCATCCTATCAACTCGTTTAACTCTACCTAAGCTGCTCGATGTATTAATTGAACGATAACTCTTTGAACGATGTGCTAACTAGACTTACAACAGTTATAGTTAGTAGTTACTGGTTGGTCATGTCATGAAGGAACCCTCTTTACTTTGTATTCCTTTAATGTGAAGGGAAAGGTTCTTGACAGGCGTGAGTTAAGACTCTGAACCAACCACTAATGGAGGCCCTATTTGTGCGAAAAATGATGGTTATCACTTGACCCCTCGTCCAATAGGGTCACACCAACAATACCCCATCACATGGCCAGAGCCTCCCATCACACTATCAACATTTACTCTGCATAGTAAGAGCTCTCTTAGGGTTAGATGGCCCTCTTCGTCATTCATGCAGTTTTTTTTTTCCAAAGAAACTCTACGTTTTCATTCGCGAGGGAAAATCGATTTCTCAGAGGCTTTACTTAGTGGAAAAAAGGTGTCCCTACCCATCCGTCATGGTAATTCCACGATGCTCCTGTAACTTTACAAGTTGAATGGAATACTCGACTTTCATTAAAGTGGAAGAACTTTCATACTAGAACTTTGGTGATCTAGATTTTATGAGAATAACTAAATGAATACAAATTATTAACAGGTTCTTCACACAAAATAACAGAGATACATTAAAATCGGTTTTCTATTCAATAACGAAATAAGCTGAAACTGTAAAATGCAGCGAAAACAAGCCTGCTGGAATGGTGGCGGCTTATCTCTGAGAAGAGATGTGACAGTTGTGCCCATTCGCAAGAAGAAGATTAAAATGAGGCTCTGAAGGAATTTTTACAATAAAAAAGAATGCCAAAAACCCTAGACATCCAAAAACCTAACCCTAGGAGATGAATTGCCAAAAGTCATGTGGGCCCTGTTTGGGTAAGTTAATACATCAACTTCTCGGGGTCGTAACTTTTGCATACAATCTATGTTTTAGGCGTGTGATATCCCGTTGGAAAGGTATCGTCGAGGATATTCATTTTGGGGTCTAAATAATTCCTTAAGATATAATTTATGAGTTCGATCCTGGAAAACCTTCATTTAGGCCCTCAAAATGGCCCCAGAAGTTAAAACTGCTAAAAATAGTAAATTCCCGAAATTGTCAGAAAACTGTTTTGAGCCAGTTGGAAAAGGTGGTTGCCCACTGATATACATATAGATAAATACTACCTCCTTAGGAAGCAATGGTATCCATTTCATTGAGGTCCCCCATCAGATGAGAGAAATTTTGCTGAATTTGGCCCTGGGTGAGCCACTTGCCTTGGTGCAGGAGCTTCCCTGCTTTGACGAATTGATAGAGATGGATCCTTTGTTGTCGAGTGCCATTGATCTGTGTGTCCACAATATGATCATTGGATGCATTTTGTATGAATTCAGGGTTAAGCTATGTTGGTGTTAGTTGTTCTGCTACTTCTGAGGTGTCCAATAATGGTGGGAAATAAGGGCAAAGGAGATCCACGTTGAACAGTAGGTGTAGGCCACATAAGAGAGGAATGTTGAGCTCAAAATCATTATCCCCCACGAAATTGGCGATAGTGTATGACCCATAATGGAGTGGGTGAAGATTCCTATGGGATCCTGTAAGGATTTCTTTCTGCAAATGCAACCAAACTTTGTCACCCACCTGAAACTTATGTGGCACCCGATGTTGATCATGGCATTGTTTTTACTTGTCATTGGACTTATGTAGGATATCCTGAACCTATTGGTGGATGTGTTGGATCTTCTCAATGAACCGGGTGGCTTTGTCAGCTTCAGTTGGAGTAGGAGATAAGTCAGTTGAGGTGACTGTAAGGGGAAGTGCAACATCTATGGGACCCAATGGTTAGAATCCCAACCCCTCCTGAAAGGGGTTGTGGTTGGTTGAGCTATGCAGGTCTCAGTTGTAGCTATGTTGGACATAGGGAAGGCTCTCATCCCATGTGCGAGGGTGCTTTGAATTATACATGCAAAAGATATGCACAATCATTCGATTTGCAACCTCGGTTTGGCCATTTGTTTGGGGGTGGAAGGCCATGGATTTGGTGAGCTTGGTGTCCAATAGTGACCAGAGGCTTGACCATAATTTGCTGAGAAATCGACTATCACAATCTGAGACAATGGTTTGTTGGATTCCAAAATGTACCCAGAGGCTTTCAAATAAGAGCTTGGCAGTGGCCTTTGTTGTGATGCTCTTCTTGCACGTAACCAAAATTGTCATCTTAGAAAAGTGATCAACAACCACAAAAAAAAATTCATTTACTCGCTTGGTGGATGGGAGGCCCGACATGTAATCCATTGAGATGGATTCCCATGGCCTGTCAAGAGTAGGAAGAGGGGTGTACAGGTCCTGTTTCTTAGTGGTCGGTTTGGAAATAACGTAGGCAGTGCAGGACCTGATATACTTGTTGACCTCCTGTCAAAGTTTCGACCAGTAGAAATGTTTTTGTAGCATTGCCACTATCTTTTCAATGCTGAAGTGTACTGCCACCCGACTATAGTGGGCTTCCCAGATAAGCTTTGATCGCTCACTTGATGGAACACAGATATGGCCCAGATAACACAAAAACCCATCCTGAAGATGGAAATTATTGACAAGTGTGTTTGCACCCAACATTTGGTAGGTGGTGGCGAAGTCAAGGTCTATCTCATAGAGTTGGGGCCATACAGATGTCTCATGGCTGCAAGAATCTAGCACCATGGTGAGTGTCGTGACTAGCGGTCCGCTGAGACAATCAACGACACGATTGGTGCTTCCTATTTTATACTTGATGTTGAGGTGGAATTGTTGCAAGTATGTGGGCCACTTTTGATGGCTGTCATTCTGCGATTTTCCCTGTGTTTGGATGAACTGCAGTGCCTTATGATAAGTGTGGCTGACTATCTCCTTCCCAAGAATGTGATGTCTCCATTGGCGATAGGCTTGTACAATGTAGTACATTTCTTTGTCATAAGTAGGGTACTTACGAACAATATCTGACAGTGTCTCACTATGTTAGGCCATGGGTTGGTCGTGCTGAGTGAGAACGATGCCCATAGATAGTCCGAAGCATCTGTCTCAATTTCAAAGGGATGTTGTAGGTCTGGTAGTGAAAGTACTGGGGATGAGCACAAGCGCTACTTCAAATCATCGAACGCTTGTTGTTGGGACCAACCCCATGAAAATTTTTCCTTATCACCACCCCTGTTTATTTGGTTGAGGGCCCATGCAATATGGGAGAATCCCAACACGAACCTGCGGTAGAAATTGGCAAGGCCCAAGAAGCTCTGAAGCTTAGTGAGTGTTGTTGGGGCTGGCTAATCACGGATGACTTGGATCTTGGTTGGATCCACATGTACGCCATGCTAATCAATGATGTAGCCCAGGTAATGGACCCTGTCCATGTTGAAGGAGCATTTTTCCAAGTTAGCATATAGCTTGTGCTACCATAGGGTGTGCAGAACCTGTTGAATATGCTGCAAGTGTTCAGCCCAAGTCTTACTGTAAATTAGAATGTCATCCAGATACACTGCTACAAAATTATTGGTGAATGGTCACAGGATATCATTCATCATCCTCATGAAAGTGGCTGGAGCATTTGTCAAACCAAAAGGCATGAAAAACCATTCAAAAATGCCTTCCTTTGACTTGAAGGCGGTCTTCCATACATTTGTCTATTTTATCGGGACCTGGTGGTAGCCATAATTCAGATCAATCTTACTGAATTATTTGGCCCTTGTGAGTTGATCAAGGAGGTCGTCGATTCAGGGAATCGAGTACCAGTTTCTGACTGTGATTTTATTTAAATCCCGATAATCAATACAGAGTCACCAGGTTCCATCTTTCTCTGTAACAACAAGATTGGGCTCCCGCAAGGTGATGAGCTAGGATGGAAGTGCCCCTTGTGGAGTAGTTCTTGGATCTATCACTTGATCTCCTCATTCTCTAACAAAGAGTGGCGATAGACTGGCCCATTGGGTAGCGCTATGCCAGGGGTCATATCGATGGGGTGCTTGACCTCGTGGTGCAGAGGTACCCCTGTAGGTGAGGAGAAGATATCTGAGTATTCTTCCATGACCTTATCTACTTGATTCTACTGTGTGGAGAGGTCGACATCAGAGACCCTGGATGTGGCTGTGATATTTCTCTTATTCTGAGAGTGAATCACGAAGAAGACAAACTTCCCCATCTGAGAGATGACCTTCCTTCATTTCTTAGCAAAGATCAAAGAAATAACACTAGGTGGGACTGCATTGGGTATCCTATACAATTTCTTGTTCAAAGTAATAATAACACTAGGAGGCCTAGACTCATATACAACATGACGTTTCCATAAATAAGGTTGGCCCAAAATAACATCACAAACTTCGAGAGGAGAAACATCACATAATACCTTTTCTTTGAAGGGCTTGATGTCATATGACAGTCGACACTTTTGGCTGACGTGGAGATCGCTTCCTTGGCAGAGCCATCCAATGGTGTAGGGTTGTGGGTGCGACATTGTTGGCAGGGCGAGCCTCTTGATGACCTATATTGAGATAAGTTTCTTTTGGATACTGCTATCAACGATGAAGTGTAGCGGGGTGCCTTTTACCCACATTTGTGAATGAAAGAGGTGCTCTCCTTCTTCTGGCTCGTTTGGTTCACCAGGCTGGAGCTTGGTGGTAACAATGGTGGCACTGGGTTCCATGTCAATGATCTGTCTTCCCCTTTCTGGTTCTAGCTCAGAGTCAGAATCTGCATCTGATTCAAAATCTTTAACTTCAGCCACCAACTACTGCTTTGAGCGGTAGTCAGGAGTGTTATGCCAAGGGATCTTATGGAAGTCGCACCCCTTCCCGGTATCTTTCTTTGTCTTTCTGGTGTCATTCTTTGCTTGTGGCTTGGGATGGTTTTCTTGATACTGTCCATATTTTCTCTATCCTTTGTTCTATGGGTTGGGTCCCGACTTTTATTGAGAGGGGTTACCAGGCCCAAATTGTTGCGTCTTTTGTTTGAGATTCTGCTCGATTTTTACAGCATATCGGTAGGTCGCGCCCAAGGATGAGATGTCCAGAAATTCCATTTCAGTCTAGATGTATCTATACAGAGCACCGCGATACTTGAGCACCAGATATCACTCTAAATATTTGATACCCATCTTGGTGCACAAGGTATGGAAGATATTTGTGAAATCTGGCACTGCTTGGTCTCTTTCTTGCCGCAGTGTGGTCCATTTGGTATACAGGTAATCATAACTTATGACAGGGTAGTATTGTTCGTTAATAACATCCTTGAAGGATTCCCAGGTGGTCATGATTGAAAATAATGAGATTTTCTTTGTTTCCTTTTGCTCAGAGAAAGTTTCTCACCAATATTTGACATGGGGAACAACTTTGAGGAGCGCAAAAGTAATCTTTTCTCTATTCGAAAAGTTATGGACAAACAAATACCCTTCTAGTAGATTCAACCACTTTTCTACAACATCTGTGTCTATCTGACCTTCAAATATAGGAATATCAAATTTTATTTGTACCTTGAAGGGGGCGGCGCCTCCGTTCGAAGAAAATGCGTCGCCTATTGGTATTCGTCGAAGGATTTGCACGAAACTATCCACCATCTCATTCCTCTATTGTGTGAGAGATTCCTCAATCAATAGTTTGAATGGAACTCCTTTCCCATCATATTTATTTTCTCCTACCATTATAGGCCACTTGGGCGTGTGAGAGATTCTGCCCTCAAGAGAAACAAGCTCGAGACCCAACTCTTTGTACTCTGACCTCTTTGGGTACATGCATTAAGACGACAAGGAGCAGACCGCTCTGATACCACTGATCTGAATTTTATGAGAAGAACGAAATGAATACAGATTATTAACAGGTTCTTAACATAAAATAATAGAGATACAATAAAAATTATTTTCTATTCAATAAGGAAATAAGATGAAATTATAAAATGCAGTGGAAACAAGCTTGCTGGAATGGTGGCGTCTTATCTCGGAGAAGAGATGTGACAGCTGCACGCATTCGCAAGAAGAGGATTAAAATGAGGCTCTGAAGGCCTTTTTACAATAAAAAAGAATGACAAAATCCTGAGACATCCAAAAACCCAACCCTAGGAGATGAAGCGCCAAAAGTCGTGTGGGCCCCGTTTGGGTAAGTTAGTACATCAACTTCCGGGGGTCGCAACTTTTGCATACAATCTTCATTTTATGCGTGTGACAGCTCGTTGGAAAGGTATCATCAAGGAGATTAATTTTGGGGGCTAAATCATGCCTTTGGCTATCATTTAGGAGATTGATCCCGAAAAACCTTCATTTAGGCCCTCAAAATGGCCCCGAAAGTTAAAACTGCTAAAAATAGTAAATTGCCAAAATTGTGAGAAAACTATTTTGAGCCAGTTGGCAAAGGTGGGTGCCCAATGATATCCATATGGATCATCTTGTTATGATTTATTTTTGAAATAGTTTCGTATGGTTGTTGTTCTTCTCGTAACCCCGAGTTAAACTTGCTACCGGGAAGGTATCCTTCACTGATATTTGATTCCAAGCCTTTTCAGAACCCTTTCGGTACCCCTCCTTTACACCAGTACCTACACTCTCGCACAATCAATTTAGTGGGGTTACGTGGTTATTCTTACTTAAGGGTTTTGAAGTGTCCCTCTATTGGTTTTTATGGATTAACTTTACCCTAATGTTATTGTTACCTAGTTTTGAATCCCTGTGAGACCACGTGTAAGTATTAATTTCCAAAGAAATTCTGATAGGGTAGAACCCATGCTAAGGGACATGTCTTCAATCATTTTTCCTTCAATGGACCTTGACAAGCCACCCGATAACCCTTACAACTGAAATGTTCTAAAAGGGATTTCTGTAATTTCTAGTCAGTATGTAGTGTAAAGTGGTTACCCTATGTCCCGAACAAGTCGTTAAGGAATACTCTGTAACATGCAATATATGAATATAAGGCCACCCTTGTCTTAAGGTATTCCATACTGTTATTATCATTCTTTGAGGGTGGAAACCTCCATTCAAGAAAAGGTATTCGACATAAGTATTAACTCTGTGTGAAGTCTATATAAAGTAATGAAATGCATTTCGTTTTGTACTTCTTTGTTCATTTTAATTATTAGAAGATTCTCTTTGATTTTCCTTCTCGTGTATATATTCAAAGAATTTATTATCACGACCTAATGATAGGATCCTTGGTTTTTGCGAGGGTACCCATCAAGTCAACTTTGGCCCACTTCTCCCCTTCCAGTCCGAGGATGACTTCATCAACTACGTGGAGGCAAGGCGACTGGTACTGTGGCCCCAAGTTAAGTGAGATTTAGGACTTTGTGTGTTTGTCTCTTTTAATCAATTTAACTCGGAACTTGAATTTTTATGTTTCATAAGAGAAAATTCTATTATTCCTAGATCGTTACTTAACTGAAAATTTATTTGTCTCCTTACAGGGTTGGATTATCCGAAAGCTTTAGGATTCTAGGCATCCTCTCGTACAAAAGGTACTCGGGTTCCTTTACAGTGTACTCAGATCTTATCATTCCATATTTAAACAACAGAACCCTAGGTTCTAGCCTAGATTATCGTATTGAATATAAAATTTTCGTTCCAATTACAGTAAATCTAATGAATCTGAATGTTGCAACGATATTCACTATTGGAAGACCGTAACGCAGGCCTTGCATAAGTTTTGGATACCCTTTGGTTTCAGATCTAGATATGGGTTGTATAATGATTTTAACTAATATTTGAGCCACAAGACTTTTATCCTGTATACTTGTAATGAAATACAATGATTAATAGAGAATTTAATTCCATATTTGTCGATATGATGGTTAGTTATTAAACCTAAATTGTTTTAAAACAAAGCAACATCTCAAACTTATATGTTTTCATTTTTTAATTTCTCCAGTACTATTATGCTTCCAGAAACTTCGTTGTACCAATAGAGTTATTGGTTTTCCTTTATTTCATTGTTGTATGTCTTGTACAAAGATTGGAACAAATTGTTGTGGTTAATAAGACTAGGAAATTTTGAATTTTATCATATTACATAATACGTGTAAAAGGGTTCTAGAATCTTTGTTTCGAAATTCGTCAGCTTTCACGCATCTAGCATTTTGTTTGCACGGTTGTATCTACATAACTGTTGGAAC
>ML809052.1:169391-185696 GCA_009831015.1 Picea engelmannii
AATATATATATATATATATATATATATATATATATATATTCCTATTGTAGGAAATCAATTCAAGTTTTAAATAACGTCTCTCAAGACTACCAACTTGTATATATATATAAATATATATATCATGAATTCTTGTCATACATAGTGTTTCATCTTGATTCTGATTTTAATATGTACATGAATGGGAATATCAATTAAGTACTATGGCTCTGTGTATTTACCTACATAAATATAAACACACATGTATATCTGCATAATTTGATTCCAATCATATTCCACCCATAGATAGTTTACTCATTAAAATATAATTAACTATGAGGTTTATCCTACAATTTATCCCATTCCATCAATAGTATAATCTACGGAAATAATTCTTCCAGAATTCAACCAAATGTACTTTTTCAACTAGTATATCAAATGAAAATAGTGTTCATTTAGCATTGAATTCAACAGAGATGATTCATTTATAATTAATTTAGAGGCATTCTATCAGTTCTTAAGTCTAACAACATTTAATTAGATTTTCACCCATTGTAATACTTCTATCCAGAATTTAAAAAGATGTGTTCTACCAGTTATTAAACCATATAACATTTAGTTAGAGAAAGGAGTAGGTTGACATATCTTAACAGTTTTTGAATAACAAATGGAACAACCATGTTCCTCCCAACCTTAGAGCAGAAAAACGAAATCACTTGTCTCGTTCTTCCCTTAGCCTGACCATGAATCCATGAGGGATAACTCATAAATTCTCCTTGCCTCACACTCAGAAGATAGTGTTCATAACATCAAGATACAATTCCTTTCCCTAGCATACTAGGCAACATCATGCCTCCACTCATATGCTATATATCCAAAGCCATTTTTTCCTAGGTCATTTTCCCCCTTGGGAATTTTAGTAGCTTTCCAAATCCCTGATTTTCACGGGCTTCCAATGGACAAATTCTTGATTTTCCACTTTTCACATTAAACCCTGAGGTAGTTCCAACATGTTCCCCTCTCATGGAGTCATGGTCAGTTGATTTTAACATGGTTGTTCCATTTTTCCATCAACAATAGTTATAAAATATTTTATTTCATACAAGTGTCATAGTCAAATAGTTAGTTGGGTCAAATCAGATCTTTTCCCAACAGTCATAATCATCAATTACAATTAACTAAATTTGAAATTCGTAATTTCCATAAATGGCAAAAAAAATCCAATTTCGAATTTACCAAAAACGGAAATAATGTCCTAAGAAATTTCAAACTTAAAAATAATTTATTTTGGGGGATGTTACATAACATCCATGTATCCTTTCCATACTCCTAGGCTGAGTGGAAAGGAGTTTAAATCCCTTAAAATTGCTCCATGTAGATGTTTGAAATTATTGGTGATAGTGGGGAGCTTATTTCTATGACATGAATTTGCTCGTAGATATCTCCTTTGTAGTTGAAATATGTTTAATTAATGCATATCTTCACTACTGTAGCAGTTTCGATGTATGTTCAATGTCTTCTAGGACATTAATGGCATGGTCCATGAGGACCTTGGTGTAGAGAAATACAATGTCAAAGCTTAGTAGAATTTCATCATCTTCTATATTTGTTGTTTTGATACATTTTACAAAGGATGAATAATCCTTTAAAAAAGAGTTTGTATTTCCATAGGGGAGGACATGAGTAACTTAGGAAGAAATTTTTCCAAAGATTAAGTGAGAGATCCTGTTTATAGTTGGTATTAAGGGGACACTATATTTATGAATCTTTGATGTACCATATATATAAGGAATGATAACATTATTTTTATTGACCTTATTCCTAATTGAGTCATCAAAGAATCAATATTTGATCAATATGAACACTACACACATTAGTTTGTTCCCATAGTCTTTATTAATTATTCTATAATGTATACATGTGATGTGCTCCATTAGTTTGTTAAGGTAGTCTTCTTTATTCATTATGATTGTAGTGTTCCCCTTAGACTTGATAATATTAATGTATTTATTATTTCTCAAGTCCCATACATATTTTCTCTCATTGTTAGACAATTTTATTTTTGGTTGTTTAGAGTGTCTTTGAATTACCATGCATTCCTACCTAATAGATTCAATTTTTTTATTTTTTATTTTTTAATATGAGGGAAGATTCAATGGTGCACTCCAACTCTTCTACAAGTATATTGTTTGGGAATACCAAAAATATCATCCCTTTCTATAAATAATTGTGTGCTAGTGTATCCAACTTGACCTTTAATAAATTCACCACAATGATCTCCTTATTCTTTAGCAATCTCATTGATTTGCCACTATTTCAATTTTGTTTTAGAAGTTCAAGTACCTTGAACCAATTACCTACCACCTAGTTCAAAGGAATCTCATGTTATACAATTCAATCCCCAAACTTAAAGCATGTATCACAAAGAAACCTTTGAAAAAAATAGAAAAGGAACCATCATTTTCCGGTGACAACAATCTCCAAGTTACTATAGTCATCGAAGTGTCTATTGAAGAAACCCTTATCATTGAGATAAATGTGTACCTCATGTTGCATTACAATTTGGAGACTATTGTCACCCATTTGATTAGTATTTAACCAAATAATTCAAAAAAATATCAATTCAACTTGGTCATAATCAAATTTATGTGAAAATATCAATTCAACTTGTCTTGTTTTGAGAAATCTACCATTTTAATTATATTTTTTCAAGTATTCCTAAAATGTGATCGTAGTTTTCAATACACTCATTTTTTAGAAGGGATACCAAAAATGCATGATGTACATGTGTGAAAAGATAATTGTTTTGTTTCTACGGGTTGTTTATGAGAAATCAAATATAATTGTGTTGTGTTTATACAAGTTGCAATTTAAGAGAGTGATGAACCATGTCCACCTAGGATCGATAGATCACCCCCTTCCCAGGTATCATGTGTTGAGTTAAATCTTTTTTTAATATGAAGCTCATGTTATACAATGCAATCGCGAAACTTAAAGCATGTATAGAATAAAAACCTTAAAAAAATAGAAAAGGAACCATCAGTTTTCGGTGACAACAATCTCCAAGTTACTATAGTCATCGAAGTGGCTATTGAAGAAATCCTTATCATTTAGATAAATGTGTACCTCATGTTGCATTATAGTTTGGAGACTATTTTCACCCATTTGATTAGTATTTAACCAAATAATTCAAAAAGATCTCAAGTCAACTTGGTGATAATAAAATTTATGTGAAAATATCAATTCAACTTGTCTTCTTTTGAGAAATCTACCATTTTAATTATCTTTTTTCAAGTATTCCTAAAATGTGATGGTGATTTTTCATACACTCGTTTTTTACAAGGGATACCAAAAATCCATGATGTACATGTGTGAAAGGATAGCTTTTTTGTTTCTACGGGTTGTTTATGAGAAATCAAATATAATTTTGGTGGATTTCTACAGGTTGCAATTTAAGAGAGTGATGAACCATGTCCACCTAGGATCGATAGATCACCCCCTTCCCAAGTATCATGTGTTGATTTAAATATTTTTTTAAATTGAATATCATGTTATACAATGCAATCCCCAAACTTAAATCATGTATCACAAAGAAACCTTCAAAAAAATAGAAAAGGAACCATCATTTCCCTCTCAAAAAAATCTCCAAGTTACTATATTCATCGAAGTGGCTACTAAAGAAACCCTTATCATTGAGATAAATGTGTACCTCATGTTGCATTATTGGAGACTATTGTCACCCATTTGGTTAGTATTTAACCAAAAAATTAAAAAAAAAAAGTCTCTTTGGTCATATTCAAATTTATGTGAAAATATCAATTCAACTTGTCTTCTTTTGAGAAATCTACCATTTTAATTATCTTTTTTCAAGTATTCCTAAAATGTGATGGTATTTTTTCATACACTCATTTTCTAGAAGGGATACTAAAAATCCACGATGTACATGTGTGAAAAGATAGTTGTTTTGTTTTTACGGGTTGTTTATGAGAAATCAAATATAATTTTGGTGTATTTCTACAGGTTGCAATTTAAAATTTAAGAGAGTGATGAACCATGTCCAACATCATCCCCTTCCCATGTATCATGTATTGAGTTAAATCTTGTTTTAATGTGAATCTAATGTTATACAATGCAATCCCCAAAGTTAAATCATGTGACACAAAGAAACCTTAAAAATAATTGAAAAGAAACCATCATTTTCTAGTAAAAAAATCTCCAAGTTACTATATTCATCTAACTCGCTATTGAAGAAACCCTTATCATTGAGATAAATTTGTACCTCATGTTGTATTACACTTTGGAGACTATTGTCTCCCATTTGGTTAGTATTTAACCAAACAATTACAAAAAATCTCAAATCAACTTGGTCATAATCAAATTTATGTGAAAATATCAATTCAACTTGTCTTCTTTTGAGAAATATACTATTTTAATTATCTTTTTTCAAGTATTCCTAAAATGTGATGGTAGTTTTTCATACACTCTTTTTTTAGAAGGGATACTAAAAATGCATGATATACATGTGTGAAAAGATAGTTGTTTTGTTTTGGATCCATAAATCACCCCTTTCCCAGGTATCATGTGTTGAGTTAAATCTTGTTTTAATGTGAAATTTTTTATCTTTTTTTGTAAATTTGTATATGGGATGGTTCATTTTTTTTAAGCTCACCACTACTACCGTTTTACCATTCACCAACCATGTCGACCTAGGATGAATGCATAGATCACCCCCTTCCCAAGTATCATGTGTTGAGTTAAATCTTGTTTTAATGTGAAATTTTTTATCTTATTTTGGTTGACTTTCATGTTTTTATACTAACAAAAATATTATAAATTTGTTTATGGGATGGTTTATTATTTGTAACCATGATACCATTTTTGCATTCACCACTACCTCCTTTCCACACTTCATTTGTCCCAAACTATAGGAAAAATATGATCCTTAGCTACCCTACCCTAGATCTTTTGATGCCATATTCATCCCATAGGATACTACCACCCATAGTACATCTTGTAGGTGTTTATTTGCACCCACATCCACCATATTTTCCATCCACAGTGGTTGCACCCATAGGCCACCCACCAATCTGCCCTAATGTAACCCCTCACCATTTCATCCACTATGGTTGTACTAGTTAGTTTTCCCTCATGCATCCCCCCTTCCATCATCTAATGTGGCTACCACAGTATATGCTACAACAAATGTTTCCTTAGTACAACTTTTAAAGTCAAATTCTTGTTTTGTTTTCAATTGTTTCTTAAATTATTAGGAGTGATATCTCCTTTATTATTTTTTCATGTATTAAGAATGGATAAATGTTATGAATTTCTTATCAAATAAAATCTTATGTTTTAGAGGCAGCATTTAAGAGCTATTTTTATCCCATTTAAAAAATGGTATAACACTCCTTTTTTTCACTTTTTTCAGAGTTAAAATTAAAAAAAATTACACTAACTATCTATAAAGTTAAAAATAAAAATATTAAAATTGACCTCTTGTTTAGAGGTGGTGCATTTTGCATTTTTTGATAGGTTAAATTACAACTTCATAAGAATCATTATCTTGACAATGAGTACCATCCAAATTAAAACCTTAAATCTGCCCTTGAAAGTCAAGATTCTGTTCAAACGGGTCACCGAAAACTTTATTAAAAAAAAATAATTTGACTCAACTTTCCATATATTTATTCATTGTGGAGCTTGATTTGAATATTATCCAATAGGGATGAACTCCGTATATAATAAAAGAGTACAAATAGTTTGCGATTTCGCACATCAACACATAAATAACTTCCACAAAGATCTTGAAGAGCAGAAAATGATCCAACGTGCTCATGAGATTGATTTTCAGATACTCAAACGGCTATTTCAACGTTTCTAGTTTTTCTTCTGCTTTTTTTCCCGCTTACTGGTTGAACCGCTGGTGCTGCATTTTGTCCCTGAAGTTGTACGTTCATTGTCATACTCATCATTTCCAGTCCCTGAAGTTATATTGTCATAGTCATCATTTTCATTCTCGTTCTCATTCTGATTGTCAATCTTGATATAGAAAAAACCAGCAGCGATCGGTGGTCCTAGTAGATTTATATTAGCGAAACCTCTGGTATTGAAGTTCCCCCGCGAGGTTGGATAAATTATGTCATAACTTGGTTTGTTGAACAATGTGAAAACCATCTTGCTGGTACGCATGGGTTTTGGAGGTTCATAGATATCAGGTCTGTCCACGGCTATATCTAATATTGCACCACAAAGAAACAGAACAGATTTTAATCATTCGATCCAACATCAACACGCATTAAGGAGAATCTACCGTTAACACGCATTCGATCCAACGATTTCAATTTCAAAGTAAGAGAGGAAACGGCAATGATATCTATACCATCATTACGCACGGTGCAAGTTAAATCCGTCATCAGCCTGCTCAACGTACCGATGAATGCTGTTATTAAGATGGAATAGATTCCGGTGCTATATTATTCAGAAATTTGCTTGAGGATTATGGCATACCAATGTAAATACTCGCGCCCGGGAGTATCAGGATCAGTCATCACCTGGTTATTTGGATTTACTAAAAACTTCGGTTATTTGGCTATGAAATAATTTCTCCACGGAATATATAATTATCGTTGATTATATGACGAAATCATAGGAATTAAACCTACTTACCAATATGAAAATGGAGTTGCCAAATGTTCTCTTCGGCCCGGGCTCATAATCATCATATGAGAATCTGTCAGGTTCGGATTGCACATCAGCGGGCGAGACTTCATCGCCCAAGCTGATGTTCTTTTGGCCGTAGCCTAGATAAAACTTCTTAAGAGGAAGGAAATCGTCGACAACCCCTCCGATAACTCCGGCTGCCTGCAGCTGCTGCCTTATTTCCAGTCTTTCCTCCATTCTTCGGTTAAGGCAGGAAGATCCCAGGCGAAAGCAAGTAGAGCGAAAGGGTTGAGGGCACTTCTGAAGCAATGAAAACACCCAGTCGGCGCTGAACAATTGGAATTCAAGACGGATGAATCGAAAGGACGATTTTAGAGTTGAACCTATTTCGAGATAGTACGTTGAAAGTATTTTAACTAGCACAGTCTCTAACTGGCTAATGCGGAACGCCAAAAGGCTTAAGGCTGGTAAGATGAAACAACTCGAGAATATGAAACAAAGATGAACGCGAATATGAAATAATATGATTAAGTAAAACAATTAGATGGTCACAGGGTTAGCATCTTCGGTTTAGCATCTTCAATTATTATATGATTGAAATTTATGGTTAAAAGATTATTAAATGTACTATTAAGTATAAGCTTAATTGTTATTTATATAATTTTATATATTATTGTTTTTATTTTTTATTATTTATACATTTAAATAGTATTAATGAAAAAGAATAATATTATTGAAAAAAATAAATAAATATTTTAAATATTATTATTGATGAAATAGAGTTTGAGTGGTTGAAAAGAATGAGTTTTAGACTTCCCGTTCAAATTCTTAAAATAACATATTATACTCTTAAATGATTTTATATATATAATAATTATAATTAAATATTAATAATATATATATATATATATATGATGATGATGATGATGATTAAGGTTTACTAAGATCTAATTGGTCTATCGGATCTTAAGAGGGTAAGTGATTATTTGTTATTCTTTACAATTTTGTTTCTGTGCTCTAAAAGCATTAAGAGAAGCTTTCCAAGATCATCATACTTTTGTTGAGTTAAAAGGTTAGGAAGGTTGGTAGTGTGATCAATATTTTGAAAATGAGATCTAATATGGGTATGGGTATAGATTGAACAATTTAAGAGAAAGTGTTTTTCATCTTCAACTTTCTTAGTGTCACAAAGGACAGATAGATAATTTTGATCTTCTAGATTAGGGTTGATTACATCTTTATAATACCTTAATTGTCTTTTTTCCTTCAACTCTTTATCACACCACATTTTTTCCTTAAATTTTGATTTGACATTTTATTTAATAGTATCTTTATTTTGCAAAATGGTTTTTTCCATGATTCCCTAATAATTTTCGACATCTTTATGTCATCCTCGCTTAAGTCTATAGTGATTACAATTTAGAAGCAATTTTGTCACCACATATCTTTATGTTTATAATTAAANAAAAAAAAAAAAAAAAAAACATATTATATTTTTAAATCACTTTATATATATAATATTTATAATTAAATATTAATAAAATATAAATATGATGATGAAAAAATTAAATATATATATTTATATATATATTAATTTTTTCATGAAAGATGTATAATTTTCAGTTTGATTTTTAAGAAATACTTTATAAATAAAATGTATAATTCTCAGTTTGATCCTTTTTTTTTTTAAGAAATATTTTATTAATAAGATATATAATTTTTTGTTTGACTTTTTTCTTAAAAAATAAATACTTTATAAATAAGATTTATAATTTTCAGTTTGGCTTTTTTCATAAGTTATATAAGTTATTGTATTATTTAAAAATAATAATATAGACTAAAAATTATTATAATTTTAAAATTATAAAATTATATTATTTTGAATTTAATAAAAAATTATATAATTCATAATATAAAAAACAGATTTAAAAAATAAGTTTAAAATAAATAATCCCTCATTGTACAAATAAATATGATAAATAAATTGAAAACTCCAAGTTTTAAAATAGAATTAATGAAAAGAGACCAACAAAACTTAAAGATCTCCATTCACATTTTTTATAATTGTACGAAGTTTTTGCTTTAAAAAAAAACTGCATTTCCATAAATCATTATGAAGTACTTTTTCCCACCACCATAATACTTTGTAATATACAGCTTGAGTGGGCCTAATGGTTAAGAACATGTCTTTCCTTTTAAGAGGTCACAGGTTCAAATCCAGAGAGGATAGAATATATGAAATAACAACATCACACATACACATTCCTAGCTATGTGATACCTCATTCCTTCACCACTCTCATGAAAATTACTAATATGGAAAAAAAATAATTTAATAAGTATTTAACACAAAATTCCAAAGAAAATAGTATGAAAATTAGTGTTAAAAATAGAATTTGATAAGTAAGTGTTTAACACAAAATTATTACAAATGAAAAAATATGATATAGATAAATTTTAAATTATAAGTTAAAACTATAGGTTTATGGTCCAAATGTATAGATTTTTTTAAGATTGATTAAGTAACAAATGAAAAAATATGATATAGATAAATTTTAAATTATAAGTTAAAATTATAGGTTTATGGTCCAATTGTATAGATTTTTTTAAGATTGATTAAGTAACATGTGTGACTTCAATCTTCCTTCAAAAGATTACATGGAACAATAAAATGATGAAATGATTCATAACTTTTTGTGTCTCCATTTTTTTATTTTGTCTTGCTATTTGAGTTTATATTTATTTATATGAAAAATATTATGTTGTGTGGGCATTGTCTTATGATGGTACAATTACCAATAATATGAGTTATCATTGGATATGGTGTTGTTCTAGTTCCACTCATATAAATAATTGATAAATAGTGGAATTGTTAAAAATTCAATTACAATTAGATAATTATTTATTCTAATCAAAATATGAAATTTAAACATTTAAATATATTTCAATACATATAATAACATTTTTTTCATCTTGGTGTTTTCATAAACATGCTCACCATGCTCAATACATACAAAAGTGCCAATAGTGTTTTCAAAAACATCCATGTTTTCATGAGACTCCATCTTCAATGTTCCTCAAAAATATACTGAGCATGTTCACCATGTAGGCTTTCTTAAAAAAAAATGCACATTTGCACTTTAGAAAAGTGAGCATGTTCTTGTGGGACAATTTTTTTAAAAGCCGGTGGATGGTCCATTTCACCATCAAACCACACTATGCATTTTAAGAGTTATTGAGCAAATTTAAGAGTGAAAACTAAGGAGATATTTATTGAGCAAATTTAAGAGTGAAAACTTACGAGATCTTGAAAAATCACTACCAATACATAATTTCTCTCATCCTCACACAAGTTTCTTTTTGGTGGTTTAGAAGATCTTTGAACTACCATGCATTCCTACCTAATAGCTTCAAATTTTTATTTATTTTTGGATATGAGGGAAGATTCAATTTTGCACACCAACTCTTCCACATGTATATTCTATGTGACTACCACAAATGTCATCCCGGATTGTTAATTCTTTTTTAGGTCACCACTACTGCCATTTTACTATTCACCAAACATGACCACCTAGGATGGCTAGATCACCCCCTTCCCAAGTATCATGTGTTGATTTAAATCGTGTTTTAATGTTAAATTTGTTATCTCATTGTTTACCAAGTCACCATTGTTTCCATTTTAGCATTCACCACTACCTCCATTCTGCACTTCATTTATCCCAAACTATAGGGAAAGTCTAATCCTTATCCACCCTACCGTAACTCTTGGGATTCCATATTCACCCCATAGGTTACTACCACCCATAGTCCAACTTGTAGGTGTTTATTGCCACCCCCCCCCCATATTTTCCATCCATAATTGTTGCACCCATATGCCACCCATCAACCTGCCCTATTGTATCTCCCCTCCATTTTATCCAATGTGGTTGCACCAATTTTCCCTCATGCATCCCCTCTTCCATCATCTAATGTGGCTACCAAAGTCGATGATACAACAAATGTTGCCTCAGAAAAACTTTTAAAGTCAAGTTCTTTGTATGTTTGTCAATCTTCATTGTTTTTTAAGTTATAAATTCGTAGTGATATCTTGTTTATATTTTTTTCTATGTATTATGAATGGATTAATTTTATGAATTTCTTATTAAATCTCACACTCTTATTTTAACATAGTTACCAACTTAAAAATAAATCTCCAAAGTTCTCATTTTTTTGGAGGTAGCATATAGCGGCTATTTTTACTTCCATTTCAAGAAATCGTGCTACTAGTAGCACTCATTTTTTCATAGTTAAAATTAAAATATTTTGGAAACATCATCTATAAAGTTAGAAATAAAAATATTAAAATCGACCTCAAAACAAGAGGTGGTGCTCATAGCATCATCCCATTTTTTTAGGGTTAAATTAAAACTTCATAGGAATCATGATCTTGAAAACAAGTATCATTCCAAATTAAAACCTTAAATCGACCCTTGAAACTAAAATTAGTGCTACCAGTAGCACTCCCATTTGCTTTGAGGTCAACATTATGACTTGCTTAAAAGCGTGGTCTTGACAACTAATATCCTTGTGAATAAAAAATGTGGAATTAACATATGAATTGAAACATGTTTCTATATGATCCTGTTAGGGTCCTATAATCATAGATGATTTGATTATTTATCTATCTATTTGGCACTGCTCCCGTGAGGAAGACATCTGGCTTGCTAGGCTCGATTGATTTCACTTCTCCCTCCATCCATTTAATCTGATCCTTCATCACCCTGTTGTACCCTTCATTCCCTCACCCTCCATTTCTTCACCCCCCAACTAATTTCATCCCTACATGAAATGATGTTTGGTAACTAGGATTAAATTTACAAAAATAACTAGTTTAATAAGTCATTAAATAACCTAAAATAATTAATAATAAAGATTAATTAATAGATTAGTAGATTAATAATTAGATGAGTTCAATAAGATAATTAATTAATTTAAATTAATAAGTGTTAATAATTAGTAATTGGATTAGGTTAATAATTAATTTTAAATAATTAATTGATAAATAATCAATAAACCAAAACATTATAAAAAATTTAATAACTAAAAAACGTTTCAAAAAAAAATTATAATAACCCAATAAAAATTAAAAAATAAAAATCAAATAAAATTAAAAAATTAAAAAACAAGTAAAACAAAAAAATAAAATTAACAAAAATTAAAAAACAAATAAAACAAAAATAAAAACAATAATATAATAAAATAAAATAAAATAAAAACAATATAAAACACAAAATAAAATAAAAAACACTCAACAAATCTTTAATAAAACAAAAGTTAAATAAGAATAAAACAAAGTTTAATAAAATAAATAAATAAACATTAAAACAAAATTAAATAAAAAATTAAAAACTATTAATATAACAAATAAAATTTACCTTTTAAGCACATATCCCCCAAAAAAAAAAAATTAATCCAAGTCTTAAAATTTTTAAGAACCCCCGACCATCCTAAAGGGGAGTACTGGAAAAGTGGTTTTCACCTCGACACTTTTACCACTAAGTGTTACCCAATCTTCCTAATACTACTTACCGCCCCAAGTGGTATTTCGAACTCTCTTCTAATAACACTCTAATAACACTTATCATCCCAAGGGGGTTTGGAATACCACTTATATTTTAGAAAACTTAAAAATATTAATAAATTCATTCAAAAACTTTAAAATGATTTTTTTTTAATATAAAAAGTATGATATAATAATATCATACACATTATAATATAAACAACTCAAAATATATCTCAAATTTGAAATAAAATATATGAAATAACATCACACATACACATTATTTGATCACACATATTTACAATCTGATCACATACAAGCACATGATATAATCATCCATCCTTATGAGAAAATAACATGAAAATTAGTGTTAAAAATATAATTTAATAAGAAAGTGTTTAACACAAAATTACAAATTAAAGAATATGATATAGATAAATTTTAAATTATAAGTTAAAACTATAGGTTCATGGTCTCAATGTATATATATTTTTGAGATTTATTAAGTAACATGTGTAATTTCAATGTTTATTCAAAAGATTACAATTTTTTTACGATTGATTAAGTAAGATTGATTAAGTAACATGTGTGACTTCAATGTAAATAATTCATAACTTTTTTGTGTGTCTATTCTTTTTTTTTTTGTTTGTTAATTTGTGCAGGACCTGCGATTAACCTGTGGCTTGAGAAACCGCGACTCAGGGGCATCTAAGCCGTCAAAATCACCCGGGGATCGCACCCGGCCTGAGCCACACCAACCCTTAACATGGTTGGATTTTTTGTCCCCGCAGGTTTCGAACCAGTGACTTTAACATCACGGAGTGGCTTAACAACACACTCCGTCACCGACTGTCCTACACCTCGGGGACTGTGTGTCTATTCTTTATTTTGTCTTATGTTTTATAAAAAATATTATGCTTTGTGGAATTTTTTGGTAAAATTACTAATAATATTAGTTATCATTGGATTTGGTGTTGTTCTAGTTCCACTCATATAAATAATTAATAAATAGTTGAATTGTTAAAAAATCAATTACAACTTGAGAATTAATTATTTTAATCAAAATATAAAATTTAAACATTTAAATATATTTCAATACATATAATAACATTTTGTTCATATTTAAAAACAAAATTATAAATATGAAAAAGTATTTAGTTAAGATCGTTGTCACAAAGATGATGGTTGAAAAAGTGACAATGGTGTTTTTAGAAACATGCATGTGTTTGTGAAACTTCATCTTCATTGTTCTCCAAAACGCTAATGATCATGTTATGTAGGTTTTCTTAAAAAAATATACACATTTGCACTTTATAAACATGATCATGTTCTTGTGGGACAATTTTTTTTAAATCCTTTCACGAGACCACACCATGCATTTTAACAGTTACTGAGAAAATTTAATTTTGAAAACTAAGAAGACATGTATTTAGAATATTTAAGAATGAAAACTTAGGAAAGATGAGATTCACTACCCGTTTCTCTGTTGATGCTATCATCAATTGGTTCTAGGTAAATATTTTGATTTAATTTGTTTGTTTTTTATTTCATAATTTATTTTAATTATAAAATATAAACAAAAATTTAATTTTCTCTTTATTAAATTGCAACATACATAATTAACATGAAACTTGGAGAAAAACAAAACCCAAACATAATTAACATACATAATTTTCCCTTATTAAATTTGAACATATTAATGTATTTATTATTCTCAAATACATGTTTTCTCTCATCCTCATACAAGTTTCTTTTTGGTGGTTTAGAGGATCTTTGAACTACCATGCATTCCTACTTAATAGCTTCAAAAAATTTATTTTTTTGAGAAGATTCAATTTTTCACACAAATCTTCCATGGGTATATTGTATGGGACTACCACAAATATAATCTCTTTCTCTAAAGAATTGTGTGCTATTGTGGTCAACGTGACCTTTAATAAATTCATCAAAATGATCTCCTTATTCTTTAGCAATATCACTAATATGCCACTATTTTGATTGTGTTTTAGGAATTCAAGTACCTTGCACCAAGTACTTAGCACCTAAGTTGAAGAAATATTATGTTATACAATGCATTCCCAAAACTTAAAGCGTGTATCACAAAGAAACCTTAAAAAAAAAAAGGAACCATCATTTTCTAGTGACAACAATATCCATTTTACTATAGTCATCAAAGTGGCTATTGAAGCAACCCCTATCATTGAGCACAAAGTGTACCAAGTCGCATTACACTTGGATACTATTGTCACCCATTTGATTAGTATTCAACCAAAGAATTCAAAAAAATATCAAGTCAACTTGGTCATAATTAAATTTATGTGAAAATATTAATTTAATTTGTCTTGTTTTGAGAAATGTACCATTTTAATTATCTTGTTTCTACTATTCCTAAAATTATTATGGTAGTTTTTCATACACGTTTTTTTTCAAAGGATACTAAAACTGCATGATGTACATGAGTGAAAAGATACTTGTTTTGTTTTTATAGTTAGTTTATGAGAAATTAAATATAATGATGTTGTTTTTCTACAGGTTGCAATTTAAGAGAGTCGTGCACTTTGTCCACCTAGGATAGATAGATAACCTCTTTCTCAAATATCATGTGTTGAGTTAAATCTTGTTTTAATGTGAAAATTGTTGTCTTTTTTGGTTAATTTTCATGTTTTTATACTAACAAAAATATTATAAATTTTTATATGGGATGGTTCATTATTTTTGGTCACCACTACTTCCATTTTACTATTCACCAACCATGTCCACCTAGGATGGCTAGATCACCCCCTTCCTAGGTATCATGTGTTTAGTTAAATCGTGCTTTAATGTGAATTTTTTTATCTTATTATTTTGGTTGACTTTCATGTTTTTATACTAACAAAAATATTAAAAATTTGTTTATGGGATGGTTCATTCTTTGTCACGTCACAATCGCTGCCATTTTACCACTCACCATTACCTCCATTCTGCACTTCATTTTTCCCAAACTATAGGGAAATTTCGATCCTTATCCATCCTACCCTAACTCTTGGGATTCCATATTCACCCCATAGGGTACTACCACCCATAGTCCAACTTGTGGGTGTTTATTTCCACCCACCCCCACCATATTTTCCATCCACAATTGTTGCACCCATATTCCACCCACCAACCTTCCGTATTGTAGCCCCCCACCATTTCATCCACTGTGGTTGCACCAATTTTTCCTCATGCATCCCCCTTCCATCATCTAATGTGACTACCAAAGTCGATGATACAAAAAATGTTTCCTCAGAGAAACTTTGAAAGTCAAGTGCTTTGTATGTTTGCCAATCTTCATCGTTTCTTAAGTTATAAATTCGCAGTGATATCTCGTTTGTAATTTTTTTTTATGTATTATGAATGGATTAATTTTATGAATTTCTTATTAAATCTCATGTTTTGATTTTAACATTGTTACCAACTTATGTATTATGAATGGATTAATTTTATGAATTTCTTATACTTAAATTAAAGAGAGAGAGGGAAATGGAGCAGAGCACTCAAGGCTCGCTCTCTTCAGGGAATGGTGAAAACCAATTCGATTAACTAATGAAATCAAGGTACAATATATAGGTGAGATGGTCTCAACAAACCAAATCCTAGATCCTTGAAGTGTGGATCTCAAACCTCTCCATGCTAAATATAATCAGAACACAACAACCCAATCCCTAGAAATCTGCCTATCATTTCTACATTATTCCAACATACCCCCTTAATGTAGAAATGGATTTTCTACAACACCAAATTTCTGCCTAAGGACCTCAAAGTGAATCTTGCCAACAGGTTTTGTAAATATGTCAGCAACATTATCACTTGTGTTACAATACATGAGTTTAATTTCCTTAGACTCAATCTTTTCTCTAACAAAGTGATGTTGCAGCTCAATGTATTTTGTCCTTGCATGATAAATTGGGTTGTGTGCCAGCTTGACTGCACTTTGATTGTCACAATGTACTTTTGTGGGTTCTGTTTACTTTTCTCCAACATCTTCTAGAATTCTCCTCAACTAGACAGCTTCACATGTTGCACTAGCCATGGCTTTGTATTCTGCTTCTGTGGATGATAGAGAAACAGTTGGTTGTTTCTTGCTGCTCCATGATACTACTCCTGATCCAA
>ML809053.1:30295-51724 GCA_009831015.1 Picea engelmannii
GTCTTTGATGCCTAGCTTTGAGTGCAAGGCATGGAATATGTTAGTGTACTCTGACACCATCTAGTCTATTTCCTCACATGAAGTCATCCATCTCATGTACTAGTAATAATAGTTTCTGACATGGTAGAAATACTCCTTGAGGGAACTTACAAAGGTATCCCAAGTGGGTTTTCTCTCAAATGGCGTATTTTCATCCACAATGTACCTCTCTCAGTAACCTTCCCACCAAAATTTGACATGGGGAAGGGCTCTAAGGACCATGAAGGTGATATTTTCACTCTTAGAAACAATTTGGACAAAGTAATAACCTTCTAGCATATTCAACCATTTTCTAGGGAATTTTCATCTATATGGCCTTCCAATAAGGAGATATAAAAATGGATGTGTACTTTGAAGGGTGCCACACTTCCAAAATGGATGTTTATCAAATATTCCTTGGACGAAATTGGTATTCGTCGAAGGATCTGAGTGAATTTTCCATCATCTCGTTCCTCTGTCACACAAGGGATTCCTTCAAAAAAATCTCAAAAGGATCTCATGCTCTGTCATCTCTCTTTTCTTCCTCCATGGGAGGTTTCTTTGGATATCGATATTAGTTTTCCTCAAGCGAAACTAGCTTGAGACCCAACTCACTATACCCTCACCTCATCAGGGAAATTATATGAGAAATTACAAGGATTGAACTTCTTTGATACCAATAATACAAATTATGTTTAGAACGAAATTAGATAAAAAAAAATGATAGCAGAGAGAACATAAATACAATGAAACCCAACTTCTATTAAAAAAATTAGTGGAATAATGTAGACACAAACTAGCTAGAATGGTGGTAACTTATCTCTTAAGAGAAAGAGATGTTGGCTATGTTTTATTCATAACAATATTTACATCACACTCCATTGCAAGATCAAAGGACCTCCTTCATCTTGATTATATGTGAGAGAGTGAGAGGAGAATAATTCCCATGATGCATGTGGGATAAATTAGTCTATGCTTACAAAATGCCATAGGCATACAAAACACTAGGTATTTCCTAGAGGTCACCCATCCCACTACTACTCTATCCCAAGCGTTCTTAACTATGAAATTCTAATGGGATCCAATGCATTAATGTTGTAGGCATTATTATCCCCATTTTGTGGGATAACTAAGGAGATCATGTCTCGAGTCCCTCAGGTTGCATATGTGGAGTTCCGAGAGATCACATCACTAGTAGTGTCCACTTGCACATATGGAAGCCCACTCTATCACCACATTTTGATCCATTGTCAGTGCATCCACCACATCTTCTAGCTTCTGGAAGGCAGATGGGTCTTGCTCCATTCGGTACAAGTAAGGTATTGTGGCAGGTAATCACCCTAATATTTAAGGCATTTGAACATGTATTTGAGTTGCTTTTGATTATAGAATGAATGCTTGGACATTATTCCTTTGACCCTATTTCACCTTGGTGAGTATCATAGACTTCCTAGTAAGTGGCCAACCTTATGGAAGACTTGTGACTAAGGATCCCTTAATGGGTTATCATACCATTCCTAACCATACTTACCACTTTCCTCTTGTTACACTCCCATCATATTTTTCTCTTATAGGTCCTTTGACTTTAGTGACCCAAGAAGGGCATGTACCTCATTTCATGGGAAGAAGGGGTTGAAGGCCCAGAGGGATTGTTCTTGGCTAAAAAGATAAAATCCTAGATATAAACCTTCTAGATTCTTTTCCTAGGGATCCTTCAAGAAAGAAATGAAATGATTCTCTGTAAGAAAAGGGGGACCTACAAAATGAACTTGAATTCTTAAGGGGTTAGTTGGAGGATGGTAGGTCTCATCACAAGCCAACCTATCACGATCATGGGTATTTATTGTTATGACATTACTATCATCTGGTCACCAAGCCAGGGTAGTGGCTCTCAGTTACACAACTGAGATAAAGGGGGTCTCATCATGAGCCAACCTTTTCATTTCTACAAGGTATTTGTGAGTGACACTATCATTATCTGGACACCACGCCAGGAAAATGGCCTTCAAGTCGTTCCTTAAAACATGAAATAAATAAATAATGGCAAGAATATGGGCTTGAAAAAAGTGCATTGCAAACAAAGGTGCCACACAACCTCTACAAACGAAACCATGAATGAGATAATACGAGCCCTTGTATGTCATCAAAATAATCAACCTATGAAGTTTGAACCCCTTCCACCTCATAACCCACTACATAACCTTGAAATGCCATCCTTGGGATCATCCCCTACTTGAGGGATTTTTTCTACCCAATAGGACTCCTATGACACCCCTCCCATACTCAAACTTGGTTAATTATATAGGGTTTTGAACATTTGTTTAATTTGATGAGGTAGTTTTGATGGACATGTTTAGGTGCCTTGCTTAATATATGTGGTTTACACTTGTCATGATATCTTTGACTTGATATGTTTAGAGGGCTTACCCTCTTGTTTTGTAGGACCTTTCTTGGTGGAAAGATTTGGGAGAACAAGCCTATATTGGGATTCCATGGGGCAAGAAGCCCACAAGATGGATGCCTAGGGCCCACGTACCAGATTAGAGATACATTCATATGGAGGCTTAGAAGAAACCATGATGGGCCTAACCTATCCTCTACCACCCAAAGGACTTTCCTAGGAGAGAAAAAACATCACATCCTTGAGGGTTGACGTCATGAAGGGGATAGGGTTTGGTCAATGGTGGTGATGGAGTTGCACATTGACACCCGTAATGTTTTCATCAGAGGAGATATGGATTGACCCTAGAACATGATGAGGAGGCTCAAGGAGCCCCAATGACCTCCATATTCCTCTTCAACGAATTTCTCAAGTGCCAAAATATCCTCTAAAGCGGTGATGTCATCTTACTTTAGGGTTTCTTTTGTACAAAAGTGAATTTTAATATCAATTGTTTAAGATTATTTTTATGAAAGGGGTAAGATAAGGGTCGTTGACCCCTTATATTATGTTTTACCCTTTCTAAGTGGACAAACTATTTTAAATACATTTGTATAAATAGAGATCATGTGAATCTAATTTCATAACATAACTCTCCCACTGTGAGAAGTGTTTGGCTAAAATTTTTGCTACTCTTAGTGATTATGGTGTTTCTCTCTTTTGAAATGTATTTTGTTGAATGTCTCTGTAACACACCCGTGGTGGGGCGTAAAAATTTCTTTCTTCTTAATAAAAACAATACCCTCATTCGACATCTCTATTCCATTCATCTCTTCCAGAGCTTTCCAACCATGGTCTCCATGCTCCGAACTGAGCTCAGAGCTAGAAGATATCCTCTCCCACATTCTTTGGGTTCTTCCATCCCTCTATACTTGCATATGGCCATGGGATATGACCAGAAACAAAAAGAACATGCGCCAAGAAAACCACCGCACGTATCCTTTAGAATGGAAAATATTTGAAGTTCACAATCTGACGCCGCGTGTCCTCAAGGATTTCGACGGTCCTGATTCACTTCAGGAATTCAGCGTTTGGGAGTCCCGGATGCTCACACAATATTTTCTCCCAAATTACTTTGTACATGAAGTTCCATATCAAGGGTCGCACATCCATTTTAAATCAATGACACAGGTTCATTTCAGGACTTCAACATTCAGGGGCTTCAGACGTTTCTGCATCCTTTTATCCGGGAGCATTTTCTTCTGGAGTTAAGGATCATGCACCACATGTCCTTCCCAATCAATGGTTATGGTTTACTTCAGGACTTTGGCATTCGAGAGTTTCGAACATTCCAATAATCTATTATCCTGAAGTACTTTCTTCCGAAGTCAAGGATCATGCACCATGCGTCCTTCTCATTTGACGATGGGGATCCACTTCGAGTGACCCTCTAATCTGCGTTTCTTTCTCCTCGCTTCTGAAGTACACAATCTATTAACGTGTGTATTTTGCATATCGACGGCTATGAATCACTTCAACTATTCAATCTTCAGGAGTTTCAACCTCTCCACACTCTCTTTCTCTCGAAGTGCTTTCACCCAAATTCAAGGATCTGTCGACGCATGTCTCCCACAGATCGACGGCTACAAATCACTTCACCTCTTCAGGATTCAAGAGTTTCAACCTCTCCACACTTGCTTTCTCTGGGAGTGATTTCAACCGAAGTCAATGATCTGTCAATGCATGTCTCCCATAGATTGATGACTACAAATCACTTTGGCTCTTCGAACTTCCGGAGTTTCAACCTCTCTACACTCTCTTTCTCCCGAAGTTCTTTCACCCAAATTCAATGATCTATCGATGTGTGTCTCCCATATATTGATGGATGCAAATCAATTCATCTCTTCAGGCTTCTAGAATTTCAACCTCTCCACACTCGCTTTCTCCTAGAGTGATTTCACCTGAAGTCAATGATTTGTCTACATGTGTCTCCCATATATCGATGACTACAAATCACTTCGACTCTTCGGGCTTCAGGAGTTTCAAACTCTCCATAATTTATTTTTCCTTGGAAGTTCTTCGTACTTGGAGTTACAGATCAAGCGCCATGCGTCCTACGTGATCGATGACTATGATCCACTTTGAGACTTCAGAATCCCAGTCATTTCACCAACCACGTGGGTGAGGTATGCATGTGCCAGGGGCTAACATGTATCTGGGTCAGGGGCGACATGTGCCCTCATCTCTTCAGTCTGATCGTCCTTCAACCTCCCTAAGATTTTCATGGTCATGATCTGGCCAATACTAATTTGTTCATCGATCGATGGTTCACGGTGATTGCAGGGCCCCAACGTGTTCTCTCTTTATCAGATATCTCAATCTATGCAATCCAAAAAGTACTCTCCAAACATGGTCTAATCGTGGTCGTTGATCCTCCACCCCAATGAAATCAATGGTGTTGGTGAATTGTGGGTCGTGACCTAGCACATCTGCTAGTTTCACCTTCGCGCTCCGCAATGATTTCCCACCATCAATCTCCTTTCATAGATCGATAGTTCACAACGATTGCAGGGCCCAATCTCTAAAATCTGGGAAGTTCTCTCCCAAATTTGTCTAATTGTGTTCATTGATCTTCCATCCCCAACGAGATCAATGATGTTGGTTTATTATGGGCAGTGAAATAACATGTCCGCTAATTTCACCTTCGCTCTCCACAATGATTCCCAACCATCTATCTAATCAAGCGACTGGTGTTTGAGTTGTTAACTCCAGTGGGTCTTTGAGTCAATCTGACGACTGAGATAGGATTTCCTCCCGATGAATAGTTCACATTCATATCCTCAGTTAGGTTTTTAATTCATCTATGGCTCTTGTTACTCAGGGAGTTTCGGTAACTTTGACTATCGTGAAGTTTGACACTCTAGGCATTGAACTCTCGAAACTGCGAAACCATTTTGAACTAGCTCCTTTCAAGCTTAGCGTAAGGTTCCTAGACCCAGGTCACATGGACCTTCAGAGGAATCTTGGGCTATTAGTTCTACTCTTAGTTGGGTTTTAGTGAAGGTAGTGGGCATGAGTTCAAGGTCTCTCATTCTATTGGTTTGTAGGAAATGCCTTCCTAATTCACAAAACCTTAAATTATGAAACATGGTAGTGTAAACTCGTGAGGTTACCGAGATGGTTGCAACACCAAGAGGCTTGCTCTAATTCTGGAGCTGTGAGGTATCTCTCTGGGGAAAATACCTTCAAGGGTTAAACTAGATCATACAATAAAAGAAGAAGCATAATTCCTCGAATAAGCCAATTTATATACATAATTTAACCTTTTCAATGCAGAAACCATTTACAGATATGTACATACATGCATGCAACCAGTAATTCTCAATTCAATGTATAAAGTATGGAAACACTTATCAGAACTAGATAACATGAAGTGACTGCTGGAAGGGGTGCCCATTTCCACCCAACCATAGGCTTAGTCACTCCTAGTGGATTTATCACTAGCCACCCGCAAGCTAGACCACAATGATTTTAGATTCAATATATTCTTCCGGCATAGAAATAGATAGGGACAAAGGTTATTCTCCTTCTCCCGACTCAGTCTCTATTTTCCGTGATCGTAATGCACTCTTTTCACAGTTATTCCTCCAACTCAAGATCTCAGTATCTCGTCTCTACACTCCTCACAAGTCCTCCTCTATGTGACCCCCACACTTTCCTTTCTTGCCTTTCTCAGCAATATTGCATGTGGCCCGAATTCCCAGTCCGTGGTTAGGTATGGAAGCCTTACAGATGGGTAGTCTGCCCCATCCCATCATTAACTCTTGAGGAGGTCTTCCCACCTACCATCCTGACTGTAATTCATTCATGGGTTAGAGGGTTGTTCTGATCCTGAGCAATTAAATCCAACAAAGTACTCGTTCGGTGGAGGTTAACGCAACCATTCTTGGTCCTCTCCACCATATCCTTCATAGAATTCATGGTCTCTCTTAGCACATCCCCTTTCCAGTAGTCATGCAACATGTATCCATTTTCTATTAAAATAACAAAATTTACATTCATCGACTGTTTATACAAAGGTCCATCAAATCAAGCATTCACACCTTTGAGTTTTCCATAGTTTCTTGGCCAATATAGTTATATTTACAAACTGGGGGAAACAAGGTGTTACAATACCCTCCCCCTTAAAGGAACATCATCCTCGATGTTCTATCTGTCAACATGCTATGTATATATAGAAGTAAACAAAATCGGATATGCTTGTCTCATGGCATCCTCCATTTCCCACGTAGCCTCATCTGGGCCAAAGTGTTTCTATTACACCTTGAAAATTGCAATGGTTCAGTTCCTGAGTAAGGTTTCCTTCTTGTCTAGTATGCATTTAGGTTCTGGTAGGAATTCTCCCTTCGGCTCCACCTAGATCACAGACCAGCCAATTATATTATTATAATCATGTACATATTTCTTCAATAATGTAACATGGAAAACATTATGTGCCTTTACTATGGGAGGGAGTGCTATCCTATAGGCTACAGGTCCCACTCTATCTAATACTTCAAAGGGTCCACAACACCAAGGTTCCATCTTGGAACAAGCTCCCATTCTCAAGGAACTCTTCCTGGGTCTAACCTTGAGATAGACATGGTCTCCTATCTTGAACTCTCTGGGGGTTCTCTTTCGGTCAGCGTAGATCTACTGTCTATCCTGAGAAATTTTCATATTTTGTTTTATCTGAATCACTTGTTGCGCCATTTCTTTCAGTATGTCAGTTCTGATTGAAATTCTATCCACTAGATTACTCCAGCTGATGGGAATTCTGCATTGTCTACCATAGAGGGCTTCAAAAGGAATTATCTTTAGTGACTCTTGATAACCGTTGTTGTAGGCAAATTCTACCAATGGCAGGTAGTTTTCCCACTTCTTAGGCTGATGCATTACATGCATCCGTAACTTGTCTTCTAATATTTGGTTTACTCTTTCTGTCTGTCTATCAATTTCGGGATGATAGATTGTGCTAAACAATGATTTAGTCTCAAGACCAACCATCAATTATTTCCAAAATCTTGAAGTGAATTTCATGTCTCTATCGGATACAATATCCCTAGGCATGACATACAGTTTGAATATCTCCTTCATGAATATGTTGGCAATGTATATTGCCTTGAAGGTCGACTTGAAATGAATGAAGTGAGCAGACTTTCTCAATTTGTCCACCACTACCATGATGAAATCATTCTTCCTACTCGATCTTGGTAATCCGGTGATGAAATCCATGGAAATGGTTTCCCATTTCCATTTTGGAATTGGTAGAGGTTGTAAAAACCCTACTGGGTGCCAATGTTCTTCCTTAATTTGTTAGCATTCTAGGAACTTAGTTAGATAGTCGACTATGTCCCTTTTTAGTCCATGCCAATAGAATTGTTTCCTAGTGGTCGTGATCATTTTATGATATCCTGGGTGACCACTATATGGTATTTTGTGTAGTTAATCCATTAAGAACCTCTTCAAGTTGTCATAACTTGGAATAAACAATCTGTTTCTTTAGGTCAACAGACCTTCATTTAGCATCTGATAGCCTTCATACTTTATCCATGTAGGCTCTTGCCTTAGGTACGAGGTCATGGTCTTGAAGAATGCATATATTTCTTGTGCATTCCTGATTCTTTCCCTAACATCTATTTCACAGGTGTTTACTGCTGCCAGGTGAATCGTTTTCACACTTATTCTAAGGGAATCAACCACCCTAGTTTCCTTCCCTTTGATGTGTTTTATTTAAAAATCAAACTCACTAAGGAGATCCATCCACCTAGCTTGTCTAGCATTGAGTTTTGGTTGATCAAACGGGTGCCTCAACCCAAATTGGTCTATCATAAGTACAAATATCCTACCTAGGTGGTAATGCCTCAACATTTTTAAAGCATGCACTATGGTATCCAACTCTAGATCATGGGTCACATAATTGATTTCATGCTCATTCAATTTCCTGGATGCATAGAAAATTACATGTCCCTCTTTCATAAGGAATCCTCCGAGTCTTTCCTTGCAGGAATTTGTACACGCGAGGAATTCATTATCAGGGTCTGCAATCTTCAGCATGGGTGCATGGGTCAGAAGTTATTTCAGTTCCTAAAATCTTTCTTCACATTCTGATGTGGAAGTGAATTTAACCCCCCTTTTCTGGAGGGAAGTAATTGGACAACCAATCTTGGAAAATCCTTTTATGAACCTTCTACAATATCCTGCTAAGCCCATAAAGGATATGATATCAAATACATGCTTTTGGGTAGGGCATTCCATAATAGATCTGATCTTGTCAGGGTCTACTTCTACCCCTTCTTCAGAAATGACATGGCCCAAGTAATGCACTTGCTTCTGGAAACATTCACATTTGCTAAGGTTAGCGTAGAGTTGATGCTCTCTTAGTACTTGAAGTACAAGTCTAAGATGCTCTTCAGGCTTTTCTATGTTCTTGGAGTATATTAATATATCATCAATGAAAACCAATACAAATATGTCTAGGAATTTGTTGAGTACATTGTTCATCAAGAATATAAAAGTGGCAGGGGCATTGGTTATTCCAAATGGCACCACCACAAATTCATAGTGACCATACCTTGTCCTAAAGGTAGTTTTGTGGATGTCTTCATCCTTGATTTGAACTTGATGGTATCCATAACTCAATTCAATCTTTGAGAAAATGGAATCCCCCTAATTGGTCGAACAAGTCATCGATTCTTGGTAAGGGGTACTTATTCTTTATGGTTGTCTTATTGAGTTTTCTATAATCTATGCACAGTCGGAGCGTGCCATCTTTATTTTTCACAAACAAGGATGGTGCTCCCCGTGGAGACACACTGGGCTAGATGTAGCCATTGTCCATCATTTCCTTTATCTGTAGCTTGAGCTCAACTAGCTTGGGTGTACTCATCCTATAGGGTGTCCTAGACACTGGCATTGCTCCTGGTGCACGTTCTATCGAGAAGTCAATTTATCTTCTCAGAGGTAGACCCAGTACATCTTTTGGAAACAAGTCTCTATACTCTTTTAATATTGGGTGGTGTTCTAGGTTTGATTTGTCATCCTCAACAGATTCCAACACTTGTATTGAATATAGAGGACATCCCTTTCTGAAATACTTTTTCATTTGAAGGGATGATATTTGTCTCACTGAGACAGGTTTCTGAATCCCTTGGAGGGTCATATTTCCCCCTTCTTCATTTACACATACTAAGGTTTTATGGTAACATTCCAACTTATTTTTATAAGAAGCCAACCAAGCCATACCAATCATTAAGTCATAAGATCCTAGGGGAAGTATGTTAAGGGTCGCTTGGGTGGGCAACCCATCTATGATGAATTGGCAAGATGGTAAGACCTCTGTTACTTTTCTCTTAGTTCTAGTGACTAGTTGTACCAACCATGGCTTAACATGTCTAAATGGTTGCAGTTTACACTTATCAATAGTTTGAGGGGCCACATAACTCAAATTAGAACCAGGGTCAATTAAAATAGAAACCAGACAGTTGGCAATCATACCTTCCATCTCCACCACTGAAGCTTGTTGGTCGAATTGATTATTATCTAAAGGCACATAAATCTGTGGCAGTCTCCTAGCCACATAATTGATTGTGGTCTCTTATTGGATGTTGTAAATTATCCTATTGTTATTTTTTCTATGTGGGAAATCCCTCAAAAAATGTTCTTCTCTGCAACCACAACATTTCAAGGGTTCTCTCTTTGGGTTATGAGTCTTTCCTGGGGCTGATCCAAAAGGTGTATTTCCACTCTGGGAGGGGAAATTATGCTGGTACACACTTTGGGTAGGAAGGCTCACCCTCGAATCCTTCCTATATCTCTTAAATCTTGAGAATTTAAATCCCTTCTTCTTGAACCCTGAACTACTCTTGTTCTTCCAGTCCTCATGAGGTTATGTCTGATGCCTGAACTGTTCATAACAATACCTTGCCTTCTGGATAATGTATTCTAAGGTATTTGGCTCATCAAACTCAATCTCGTTCTGGTAGGTCTGAGGTAATCCACTGATAAATCATTTGAATTTTACCTTTTCATCTTTTATGTAGGGTACATACCTCAGCAGCTCAAGGAATTTATTCACATATTCCTCTATGTTGAATTGTCCCAACTTGAGTTCATAGAACTCCTTAGTATTCATGTCGAACTATTTCTCTAATAGATACTTCTTTTTGAAGTGTTTCTCAAACTGTTTCCATGATAATACCTTTTCATGGATTCCTTTCACATTCTTAAGATATTCCCACCAAATGGAATCCTCTACATTCAAGTTGAAGATGGCTATTCGAGCCTTAAAGTTTTCATAATAGTTATGAACTCTGAAGTACTTTTTTAAACCAAGCAACCAAGCTTCAAACTCTTCCCCTTTCTCAATCTCTCCATTTAAAGAGGGCGGTTTGGCTTTCTTGAACTCTTTAGGGTCATGGATTTTGGATTTCTTTCGCTTCTTTCCTTTCTTCTAAGAATGTGAGCTAGTTTTTCTACTAGAATATCCCTCAGAGTTGCCCATTCCATTTCTAGAGGACTCTCTCAATGAGAGCCCCTTGCCTTCAGATTGGGCCTTCCTCGAGGCACTTCTTCCTGTGTGGCCACTCCTGGGACCATGTTTTCATATTTCAGGTGGACTTTGACTTCTCTCTATATGTCTTCGGTCCACATGGTTGGTTGCAGGTCCATGTTGTAGCTACCTTTGTATATTGGATAATCTCTGTAGCAAGAATGCATTGATTTATGTTTGTTTCTCTTGATCCTTTATCAATCTCTCATTGTTATCCTTGCAACTCTGTAATTCATCCATAAGGATCCTTATAGTGTCATCTAGATCCGGAGGGGTCTCCACCACTCTCCTCTCATCAGACTCTTCGTCTCTATTGTGGGATCCCTCCCCCACTTCATGGTGCGTTGGCATCCTTTATGCTTTTGATTTCTCGTGACTCACTAACTGCTAGAGTGCTAAAAAAAAACTTACTGTTAGTTAACATTCTAGTAGTTAATGAGAAACAAATAGTTCTCTTTTCTTAAATACACACATACAATAGAAAGTATTCATTCTTTTCTTTAGTAATAGTTTAACCAAATTCTTTAGGAAAGAGGTAAGGTAGGGCATCACCCTTAATATTTGCTTCAAACTCGATTTTTAAGTGACTCGTCCATGAGCCCAAGTATGCCAAGTGTTGTAACCATTCTATGATACCAATTTGTAACACACCCATGGTGGGGCGTAAAACTTTTGTTCTTCTTAAGAAAAACAATACCCTCACTCAGGGTCTTTATTCCATTCTCCTCTTCCAGATATTTCCATCCATGGTCTCCATGCTCTGAATCGAGATCAAAGCTGGCAGATATCCTCTCCCAAGTTATTCACGTTCTTCCATCCCTCTATAATTGCATATGACCGTGGGCTATGACCATACACCAAAAGAACAAGTGCCAAGACAACCACCACGCGAATCATCTGAAATGGAAAATATCCAAAGTTCACAATCTGACGTCACATGTCCTCGGGGATTTTGACAATCCTGATTCACTTCGGGACTTCAAATTTTGGGAGTCCCGGACGCTCACACAACATTTTCTCCCAAAGTAATTCGTACCCGGAGTTCCATATCAAGCACCACATGTCCGTTTTAAATCAATGGTCAAGTTCATTTTGGGACTTCGACATTCGGGAGCTTCAGATGTTTCTGCAAGATTTTCTCCCAGAATGTTTTCTTCCAGAGTTAAGGATCGTGCACCACATGTCTTTCCCGATCAACGGTCCTGTTTTACTTCAAGACTTCGACGTTGGGGAGTTCTGAACGTTCCAACAATCTGTTCTCCCAAAGTACTTTCTTCCGAAGTCAAGGATCGTGCACCATGCATCCTTCTTGTTTGATAGTGGGGATCCTCTTCGGGCGACCCTCTACTCCACGTTGTTTTATCCTAACTTCCAAAGTACGTGATCTGTTAACGCGTTTCTCTAGCAGATCGACAACTATGAATCACTTCAGCTATTCGGGCTTCAGGAGTTTCAACCTCTCCACACTCGCTTTCTCCTGAATTTCTTTCACACGAAGTCAACGATCTGTCGATGCATGTCTCCCATAGATCACGGCTACAAATCACTTTGACTCTTCATGCTTCGGGAGTTTCAACCTCTCCACACTCGCTTTCTCCCAAAGTATCTTCACCCAAATTCAATGATATGTGGATGTGTGTCTCCCATAGATTGACGACTACAAATCACTTCGGCTCTTCAGGTTTCAAGAGTTTCAACCTCTCCACTCGCTTTATCCTAGAGTGATTTCACCTGAAGTCAACAATTTGTCTACATGTTTCTCCCATAGATCGACGACTACAAATCACTTCGGCTCTTCGGGCTTTAGGAGTTTCAACCTCTCCACACTTTCTTTCTCCCGGAGTGCTTTCACCCGAAGTCAATGATCTGTCGAAACGTGTCTCCCATAGATAGACGACTACAAATCAATTCGTCTCTTTGGGATTCGCAAGTTTCAACCTCTCCACACTCTCTTTTTCCTCCGAAGTACTCTATATTCGGAGTTATAGATCGAGCGCCACGTATCCTACGTGATCGATGGTTTTCATACACTTTGAGAATTCAGAATCCCAGTCATTTCACCAGCCACGTGGGTAAGGTATGCGTCTATCAGGGGCTGACATGTAGCTGGGTCAGGGGCGACACATGCCCTCATCACTTCGTTATAATCATCCTTCAACCTCCCTTAGGTTTTCATGGTCATGATCCAACCAATACCAATTTTTTCACTGATCAACGGTTCACAGTCATTGCAGGTCCCCAATGTGTTCTCTCTTTATCAGAGATCTCAATCTTTGCAATCTGAAAAGTGCTTTCCCAACTCGGTCTAATTGTGGTCATTGATCCTCCACCCCGAAGACATCAACGACATTGGTGAATTGTGGGCCATGAACTAGCATGCCCACTAATTTCACCTTCGCGCTCAGCAACAATTCCCCACCATCGATCTCCTTTCATAGATCGATGGTTCACAATGATTGCATGGCCCAATATCTGCAATATGAGAAGTGCTCACCTAACTCTTTCTAATCGTGATTGTGGATCTTCCATCCCCAATGAGATCAACAACATTGGTTGATTGCGAGCCATGAACTAGCATGTCCACTAATTTCACCTCTGCGCTCCACAATGATTCCCAACCATTGATCTAATTGAGTAACTAGTGTTTGAGTCGTTAACTCCATTGGGTCTTTGAGTCAATCTGATGACTAAAATAGGTTTTCTTCCCGATGAACAGTTCACATTCATCTCCTCGGTCAGGTTATTGATTCATCTATGTCTCTTGTTACTTAGGGAGTTCGGGTAACTTTGACTATCGTGAATTTTGTCATTCTAGGCGTCGAACTCCCGAAACTCCGAAACCATTTTGAAGTAGCTCCTTTTGGGCTTAGCGCAGGGTTCCTAGACCCAGGTCACATGGAAATTCAGAGGACTCTCAGGCTATGATTTCTACTCTTATCCTGGTTTTAGTTAAGGTCGTGGGCGCGAGTTCAAGGTCTCTGATGCTACTGGTTTGAAGGAAACATGTTCCTAATTCATAGAACCTAAAATTTTGAAACAAGGTGGTGTAAACTTGTGAGGTTACCAGGACGATAGCAGTTCCAAGAGGCTTTCTCCAATTCCAGAGCTGTGAGGTAGCTCTCTGGGGAAAACACCTTCGAGGATGAAACTGGAGCATACGGGAAAATCATAAGCATGTGTCCTTGAAGAAGCCAACGTATATACATAATTTAACCTTTTCAATGCAAAAACCATTTACAGATATGTAAATACATGCATACAACCATTAATTCTAAATTCAACATATAAAGTATGGAAACACTTATCAGAACTAGATAACATGAAGTGACTGTTGGAAGGGGTGCTTATTTCCACCCATCCATAGGCTCAATCACTCCTAACAGATTTACCACTAGCCACCCCCGAGCTAGACCACAATTCTTTTAGATTCAATCTCTTCTTCTCGCACAAAACTAGATAGGGACGAAGGTTACTCTCCTTCTCCCGACTCAGTCTCTATTTCCTGTGATCAAAACACACTCTTTTCACATTTCTTCCTCAAACCTGAGAGCTCAATCTCTCGTCTTTGCACTCCTTGTAGGTCCTCCTCTCTATGACCCCCATGCTTTCCTTTCTTTCCTTTCTCAACAAGATTGTGTGTGGCCCAAATTCCCAGTCCATTGTCAGGTCTGGAAGCCTTCAAGATGGGCGGTCTTCCCCATCCCCTCACTAACTCTTGAGGAGGTCTTCCCACCTACCATCTTGACTGTAATTCATTCCTGGTTCAGAGGGTTGTCCTGATCCTGAGAAATTAAATCCAACAAAGTACTAGTTTAGTGGAGGTTAACAAAACCATTCCTAGTCCCCTCCACCATATATTTCATAGCATTTGTGGTCTCTCTTAGCACATCACCTTTCCAATAGTCATGCAACACACATCCATTTTCTATTAAAATAATAGAATTTATATTCATCAACCTATTATACAAAGTTACATCAAATCAAGCATTCACACCTTTGAGTTTGCCATAGTTTCTTGGCCAATATAGTTATATTTACAAACTGGGGGAAACAGGGTGTTACAGTCTCTTGGTGAATGGATGAGAAGGAGTGATGTGCATCCCCTAAATGCTTTCTCTCTTGACTCTTGGATAAATTTTCCATGGTAAACTAGGGTTTGATATCTCATTTCTTGGATTAGGTAAGGAAAAAATATCCACATGCTCATTCTTTCTTACTTATTTTGGTTATTGTTGGTGGAAACCCTAGGGAGGAGTATGTTGGATACACCCCCCATCTTTTCTTCATATTGTTGTTAAGGTTATAAGTCTTTTCTTGAGAAAGGGTTGCTAGGAGAAATACGGGTGTGTATACCCTCCTAGATTTACCCTAAGTTGGTTGCATAACCTAGGGAGTAAGAGGATTTACATCCATAGAGTTGTTGTTGATATAACTTGTTCTTTAAAGACCCCATTCACCTAATTTTAAAGGCAATAATCTGAATATTTTTGCACTGGAGAAATAAAATAGTGCATTGAAAAACGTGATTTTGGGCCATATTAACTTTTTACGATTTGGGTTTTGTTTCTTGTGCCTAGAGCAACTCTAAGCCACTAGGGTGTCCCCTCTAAAGGTGTATTTATTGATTCTATTACAAACATTCATATTCATTCATTAGGGTTGCAGAAACCCTAATCTAACTTCTTTAATAACTCTTAAATCAACCACTAAAAGTTTCTCAAAGTTTGCACACATAAACTACTAGGCACTAGGCCCAATGCACTTTTTTGAAAATTTTAGGGGAGTTTTAGTGGATATTATTCTTGCTGTAATAACTTGATTTTTATATACATAAGGCTGATTTATATTTCTACAGAAAGTGTTCACAACAACCTTACCTTTTTATGCTAGTATCTTGGCCTTTAAATCTTGAGTTTCACCAGTGTTTAGTTAGTTTATCTCTTGCATATTTCACTTGATTTCTAGCACATGTTTACCAGATTATTGTGCCACTTCATTGTTGATATATACTATTACTGAAAAMTTCTATTATGGACAACAAGCTTAACTTTCTTGTCCAATTGATATACTGCATTGTATACTTAGTTTTCCTTGTATCTCGAGCATGTATTATCTCTTTACAGGTCACTCAAASCTYTGGAAGCCTCAAACAACCCTCAAGAATCAATACMAAGTTCCCTTTTCCATATAGAAACTTGACCTTTAGGGGCATACGTTCATACATCACATTTTTMATCCCAATCCCCCCTAGGGTCACCGAGATTCCCYTGTTGAGGTGACTACCGCACCTCTAAAGTGACAAGAACACCTTCCTAAGGTGACAGTGGGTAGGTTCTCTCTAAGTGGTCRTCATTTTGGTGGTTGGGTCARGATTTTACCAACCTACACTTGTGCRATAACATGCATTACATTACATTACAAATGGAGATGGCATTACATTACATTCCYCATAAAAAAAAGGGGAATATCATGGTTATCAAAACCATAGGATCGAAAACATTGATTCAATGGAGAAGGTAGATGGCCACTGAGGTCCACCTGCATCAGATGTAGTGAAGTTGCTTCTATGAAATGCACCTCTTTGTTAAATGTTTTTAGTGGTAAACCAAGAGGTTTGGTTTCTTATATGAAAAGTATCGATGCTCCACATTCCTTGGAGCACTGATGTATTTTAGCGGTGTGTTGTATTTTAGGATGCACCAATAAAAGGGTGTTCTATAAGACACATTATTATGATTATTTCACAAATCTTTGGCCCGATGCCACACTGTGAACTGCATCAACATGTTGTGTGGATATGCTCACATCGCTAGGTCAATTTTTTTATGATGAAAACTTGGTAGTGTGGTTGGCTAAATGGAACTCACTAGAGTTCCATTTTTCTTTAAGCACGTGATTTTTTTTCATTGCATTTTTTTATGGATCAATAATAGGGCATACCATAAGATGCATCTCTATGCTAAATTATTATATATTTTGCATGATTCCTTGTTGTACATTCCACCGATGCGTTTGGTGGACTTTGGCACATCGTCAATCTAAATTTTCTATGTCGGAAACTAGGCGATGTGATTGATTAATGGAATACACCAGTGCTCCATTTGTCTTGGAGCACCGACATTTTTTTAACGATGTGTTGTGTTTTATAATGTACCGGTAATTGGGTGTCCAGAAAGATGCACCGCTTCATTTATTTTTCAACATTTTCATTATGTCATTCTGTGAATGACACTAGTGCACTTATTGATCATATACAAACCAATGGTAGTGCTTCTTGTAAATTCACAAGATGCACCAAATTCTGGGGCAATCCAAAGCATTTAAATGCGTTGCGTGGAATAAAGAAAAAATCTAAAAAAGACCAAATTTCAGGCCAATTTCAAATTTTAATCCAATGAAAATGAAAATAACAAGATAATAAACAATTTATTTGGTCTCTTCTCTCCTGAGGAGGCATGGTTGCATCATAGAGAAGAAATGAAAATTTGTGGTATTTTCAAAAAATTGGAAATGTGTGGAACCTACGGATGGGGCTATCAAACTGACTGTAGAGAACCACAAAAAACAATGGTTGTTGAAGGAGAGTGAGCACATTTTCTTGTCTAAGAGGTTGGAAGCATAGAATGAGGTGTAATAATGAAAATTAGTATGGTAATTTTTATTTTATTTTACTCCACCTCGGTGCTCAGAGAATTGTGCGCATCAGTGCATAGACATGTTACACACACTGATGTGCTTTATTTAGAGTGGAGAACTACTATATGTTATACTTTGTTTGTAGCATCTAACGGTGCATCTTACTAGCTCATTATTAGGAATTTTTTTTATGTGCACACTGGTACATATTTTCCTTAGAGGAGAACCGTTGAAAAACCTTCGCAAAAACCTATGGCCACCAGCCTCTTCTAACAACCTTCGCTATAAAAAAATAAGGGAGATATTTTTTGAGGAGGTTCTGTAAAAACCTCTACTATAAGGTGTCCTCCTTGTATTGATTGCAAGTATTTAGGCCCAAAATTTTCTGAAAAAATTCAAACCCCCTATGGATATTTCTCTCCTCTCATCAAGATTTCCAATGAGCTATCAATCACTCAATTTTAAGTTAAGAGACAAAATTTAACCCCTTGGAATGAGTTGTTGGCACCAAAAGGCCAACATGACTCTCATGTAGGATTTCCATTAAAACTCATTAAACAAGGGAAAATCTAGCAATAACCAACAAGATAAGGATAAATAAAACACTTATGATGCATGAATCTAAATCCATAGTATTGATTAATATTTTTTTTGTTTACATAGGATGTCTACCTTATCTATGGACAAAGAATGGGGAAAAAGTCTCTTAGACTATGCACTCACCGCCTCTCCAAGAATTCAATGAATGAATTAGGAATGAGCCTCACTCTAATCTACAATATCACATATATACTCTTTCCCTCTCTCTCTCAACCCAATGTGGACTCATTACACATGCTCACTCTAATGTGGACTCATTACACATGCTCAACTAAAATATAACATAAGTCAACATAATATATCACTAAAGTGGACACACATTCCACATCATTAACACAAGTACCATTATATGGAACATTACAACTCATCTCCACTAACTCATTACACATGCTCAACTCTAATGTGGACTCACTCTAGTGTGGACTAGTTACACATTACTCATTACACATTAGTAATGAGCCTCACTCTAATGTGCACTCATTACACAAGCTTAACTAAACATAACATAAGTCAACATCATATATCACTAAAGTGGACACACATTCCACATCATTAACACAAATACAATTATATGGAACATTACAACTTATCTCCACTAACTCATTAGCACATAATATTCTAAATACAAAGATAAAAAACTTAAAGTCATACATGATAATCCATGTACCTAAATACAATACATAGTATAATCACAACTAGGAACTCGTAGATGGGTTAGAACTTTGTTAATAATAATTTCCAACTCTTTAGGAATTGATACTAATCCACGAGGAAGATAAATAAAAGAGAGACTAATAAATGAGTGACGATTTTGGCAATAATCATATCCAACCCTTTGGGGGAAATATTAATCTACAAGAATGACAAAGAAATATTTTATCAACCTGAACCTAACCAATGGCAATATCGAAATACAAACATGATATATAAGGAGAGAGAAAAGTGGAAACAAACTGTTTTAATATGAAATCTTTAATTACACCAAATAACGTGAACATATCCAATGAGAACATTTCACACAAGATGATATACCAAGGAGAAAGAAAGGAGAGTGAAGACATAGTATGCTAACATCGAATCTTCAAATACACCAAATAACAATATTTGCTTGGTATTGGAGAGTCCATTGGATGGACTCTATGCACTTCTTAATTTTATGTTTAAATAGCCAATAATCTTTCACTTTGTCAAGGATGATCAATACCATTACATTAAAAGTCTTAGTGTGAATTAATCTACACATTTTTCATTAATTAGTTTATTTTAAATTAGGGTTTATTTTAAATAGAGATCTATCAAGCATAAGAGATTAAATTCTTTAATGTGTATTTTTTTTAATTTATATGTTGTTATCTAAATATGTATGGAAATAGTTATTTAATTTTTTAACTGAGCCAGTTTTATTATTATTATTATTTTAATATAACATCACATGACAACATCTTTACTATACTAAGTTGTAGAGTACCTAGCTACTCTCTATGCAATTAGAAATTGTTATCTTTATTGATTTATTGATGAGTGAAAAATAGTCAATATAACATTATTAAATAATATTTCTATTACTTTTATAAGCCAATTATAAAGGTGTTGGCTAAACCTTCTACCTTTTGGTTTTACAGGAATTGGCTGGAATCGGGCTATGTAAATTTGGACAAAAAAATTATTTTCTGTTGTTTAAATTGTTTTTTTGAATTCATAAATAGATTCAGCGTGCTGAAAAACCCCCGAGAAACTTAGATTATACAAATTTAGCCACTTAAATCTGTAGATCCAACCATTCATCACCTAATTTCGATCAAAATCAAACAAAAAAAAGTTACCTATACTACTGAATTGAGTATTTGAGATGAGTATCTAATTCCCAAAACCATTACAAAGATTCTCTTTGCCAGCAATGGTATGACAACAATTGTTTTGTAGAAAAAGGTGAAGCGCCAAGAGTTTCCTGATATCTTTCGGGTCCTATTGGTTTAATTTGCATAAAAACTAGTTTTAAGCGCTTCCTTTACCGTGAGGCTCTGATCTACCTAATCCCCACGAAAAATGGAGTTTGATGATTCTGGTATTGTGGGAATAGCAGCCGGTGATACGAATCACAGACGTATGAAGTACACTGTTTTAGGTTTGGAGGATATTTGTGAGCGTCAGCGCCACGCTATAGCAAGCGTTTCTAATGTGCTTTCTGTCTCTGAAGTCGAGGCAGGCATTCTTTTGCGTCACTTCGATTGGGATGTTAATAATGTGAACGATCAATGGTTTGCAGATGAGGAGAAAGTGAGGAATACTGTGGGGTTATTGTTGCAGCCGGACGTCAAAGAAGAGGAAAATGAGTTTATTACATGTCCGATATGTTTAGAAGATTACAACATCCGAGTTATGAAGAAACTCAAGTACTGTGGCCATCGCTTTTGCCAAGAGTGTTGGAGAACTTATATTCATAGATCAATGAAGGATGACGGTTTAGGATGCCTCAACTTACGATGTCCAAATGTAGATCCACGATGTCGTGCTGTTGTGAGTGAAGATATGGTTTTTTCTTTAGGGTTATCTGAGGATGACAATGGCAAGTATAGAAAATATCTTGTGAGGTCATATGTTGAGCAAAAAAGTGATGTTAAATGGTGTCCAGCTTCCGGCTGTCAGTACGTTGTGGAGGTCGACGATGTTGTGGATGCAAGTCAGGGGGTCGTCTGCAATTGCTCCTATAAATTTTGCTGGAACTGTTTACAGGAATCTCATCGTCCAGTAGACTGTGACACAGTCAAAAAGTGGGTTTCTATGATTCCCGACGATGAATCACAGAGCTTGTCTTGGATACACGGTAATTCCAATGCAGGAGAGTCAAGTCTGAATGCAGGAGAGTCAAGTCTGAATGCAAGTGTTGCCATCAATGCCAAAGGGGGAGATTGTTGGCAATTTCAGATAACAGAACGCAAATTAGCGTATACTTGTCATTGATGGCAAGAACAGTTGTGGTTGCAGTGATGACAATAGCAATGAATAGCAGCGCAACAATTATCGGGAGGAGAAGAGTCAGTGACCGTAGGATCTTATTCAATTTTCCCGAAAGAACAATAGCCGTCAGATCTATAGAAGTTGCAAGGGAGATAAGCCATCGGAGGTTCGGGGATCGGGACTTAATAACGCAAAAATCACTTGACATTGAAAACCCCGAAATCGCGATATGCGATTTCGCGATTTA
>ML809053.1:67610-81045 GCA_009831015.1 Picea engelmannii
ATGGGTTATCATACCATTCCTAACCATACTTACCACTTTCCTCTTGTTACACTCCCATCATATTTTCCTCTTCTAGGTCCTTTGACTTTAGTGACCCAAGAAGAGCATGTACCTCATTTCATGGGAAGAAGGGGTTGAAGGCCCAGAGGGATTGTTCTTGGCTAAAAAGATAAAATCCTAGATATAAACCTTCTAGATTCTTTTCCCAGGGATCCTTCAAGAAAGAAATGAAACGATTCTCTGTAAGAAAAGGGGAACCTACAAAATGAACTTGAATTCTTAAGGGGTTAGTTGGAGGATGGTAGGTCTCATCACAAGCCAACCTATCACGATCATGGGTATTTATTGTTATGACATTACTATCATCTGGTCACCAAGCCAGGGTAGTGGCTCTCAGTTACACAACTGAGATAAAGGGGGTCTCATCATGAGACAAACTTTTCATTTCTACAAGGTATTTGTGAGTGACACTATCATTATCTGGACACCACACCAGGAAAATGGCCTTCAAGTCGTTCCTTAAAACATGAAAGAAATAAATAATGGCAAGAAGATGGGCTTGAAAAAAGTGCATTGCAAACAAAGGTGCCACACACCCTCTACAAACGAAACCATGAATGAGATAATACGAGCCCTTGTATGTCATCAAAATAATCAACCTATGAAGTATGAACCCCTTCCACCTCATAACCCACTACATAACCTTGAAAGGACATCCTTGGGATCATCCCCTACTTGAGGGATTTTTTCTACCCAATAGGACTCCTATGACACCCCTCCCATACTCAAACTTGGTTAATTGTATAGGGTTTTGAACATTTGTTTAATTTGATGAGGTAGTTTTGATGGACATGTTTAGGTGCCTTGCTTAATATATGTGGTTTACACTTGTCATGTTATCTTTGACTTGATATGTTTAGAGGGCTTACCCTCTTGTTTTGTAGGACCTTTCTTGGTGGAAATATTTGGGAGAACAAGCCTATCTTGGGATTCCATGGGGCAAGAAGCCCACAAGATGGATGCCTAGGGCCCACATACCAGATTAGAGATACATTAATTTGGAGGCTTAGAGGAAACCATGATGGGCCTAACCTATCCTCTACCACCCAAAGGACTTTCCTAGGAGAGAAAAAACGTCACATCCTTGAGGGTTGACGTCATGAAGGGGATAGGGTTTGGTCAATGGTGGTGATGGAGTTGCACATTGACACCTGGAATGTTTTCATCAGAGGAGATATGGATTGACCCGAGAACATGATGAGGAGGTTCAAGGAGCCCCAATGACCTCCATATTCCTCTTCAATGACTTTCTCAAGTGCCAAAACATCCTCTAAAGTGGTGATGTCATCTTACTTTAGGGTTTCTTTTGTACAAAAGTGAATTTTAATATCAATTGTTTAAGATTATTTTTATGAAAGGGATAAGATAAGGGTCATTGACCCCTTATATTACGTTTTACCCTTTCTAAGTGGACAAACTATTTTAAATACATTTGTATAAATAAAGATCATGCGAATCTAATTTCATAACATAACTCTCCCACTGTGAGAAGTGTTTGGCTGAAATTTTTTCTACTCTTAGTGATTATGGTGTTTCTCTCTTTTGAAATGTATTTTCTTGAATGTCTCTATAACACACCCATGGTGGGGCATAAAAATTTCTTTCTTCTTAATAAAAACAATACCCTCATTCGACATCTCTATTCCATTCATCTCTTCTAGAGATTTCCAACCACGGTCTCCATGCTCCGAACTGAGCTTAGATATGGAAGACATCCTCTCCCACATTCTTCGGGTTCTTCCACCCTCTATACTTGCATATGACCATGGGATATGACCAGACACAAAAAGAACATGCGCCAAGACAACCACCGCACGTATCCTTTGGAATGGAAAATATTTGAAGTTCACAATCTGACGTCGCGTGTCCTTGGGGATTTCGACGATCTTGATTCACTTCAGGACTTCGGCGTTCGGGAGTCCTGAATGCTCACACAATATTTTCTCCCAAATTACTATGTACCTAAAGTTCCATATCAAGGGTCGCACATCCGTTTTAAATCAATGACTCAAGTTCATTTCGGGACTTCAACATTCGGGGGCTTCAGACGTTTCTACATCCTTCTATCCCGGAGCATTTTCTTCTGGAGTTAAGGATCATGCACCACACGTCCTTCCCTATCAACGGTTATGGTTTACTTCAGGAATTTGGCGTTCGAGAGTTTCGAACGTTCCAGTAATCTATTATCCTGAAGTACTTTCTTCCAAAGTCAAGGATTGTGCGCCATGCGTCCTTCTCATTTGACGGTGGGGATCCACTTCGAGTGACCCTCTAATCTGTGTTTCTTTCTCCTCGCTTCTGAAGTACACGATCTATTAACGTGTGTATTTTGCATATCGACGGCTATGAATCACTTCAACTATTCAAGCTTCAGGAGTTTCAACCTCTCCACACTTTCTTTCTCCCGAAGTGCTTTCACCCAAAGTCAAGGATCTGTCGACGCGTGTCTCCCACAGATCGACGGCTACAAATCACTTCACCTCTTCAGGATTCAAGAGTTTCAACCTCTCCACACTTGCTTTCTCTAGGAGTGATTTCAACTGAAGTCAATGATCTGTCGATGCGTGTCTCCCATAGATCGATGAATACAAATCACTTTGGCTCTTCGAACTTCTGTAGTTTCAACCTCTCCACACTCTCTTTCTCTCGAAGTGATTTCACCCGAATTCAATGAAATATCGATGTGTGTCTCCCATAGATCGATGGATGAAAATCACTTCATCTCTTCAGGCTTCTAGAATTTCAACCTCTCCACACTCGCTTTCTCCTAGAGTTCTTTCACTTGAAGTCAATGATCTATCTACATGTGTCTCCCATAGATCGATGACTACAAATCACTTCGACTCTTCGGGCTTCAGGATTTCAACCTCTCCATAATTTATTTTTCCTTGGAAGTTCTTCGTACCTGGAGTTACAGATCAAGTGCCATGCGTCATATGTGATCGATGACTGTGATCCACTTTGAGACTTCAGAATCCCAGTCATTTCACCAACCACGTGGGTGAGGTATGCATGTGCCAGGGGCTAACATGTATCTGGGTCAGGGGCGACATGTGCCCTCGTCGCTTCAGTCTGATCGTCCTTCAACCTCCCTAAGATTTTCATGGTCATGATTTGGCCAATACTGATTTGTTCATCGATCGATGGTTCACGGTGATTGTAGGGCCCCAACATGTTCTCTCTTTATCAGATATCTCAATCTATGCAATCCAAAAAGTACTCTCCAAACTTGGTCAAATCGTGGTCGTTGATCCTCCACCCCGACGAAATTAATGGTGTTGGTGAATTGTGGGTCGTGACCTAGCACATCTGCTAGTTTCACCTTCGCGCTCCGCAAAGATTCCCCACCATCGATCTCCTTTCACAGATCGATACTTCACGACAATTGTGGGGCCCAATCTCTAAAATTTGGGAAGTTCTCTCCTGACTCTGTCTAATCGCGTTCATTGATCTTCCATCCCCAACGAGATCAACGACGTTGGTTTATTATGGGCAGTGAAATAACATGCCCGCTAATTTCACCTTCGCGCTCCATAATGATTCCCAACCATCTATCTAATCAAGCGACTGGTGTTTGAGTTGTTAACTCCAGTGGGTCTTTGAGTCAATCTGACGACTGAGATAGGATTTCCTCCCGATGAATAGTTCACATTCATATACTCAGTCAGGTTTTTAATTTATCTATGGCTCTTGTTACTCAGGGAGTTTGGGTAACTTTGACTATCGTGAAGTTTGACACTCTAGGCGTTGAACTCTCGAAACTGCGAAACCATTTTGAACTAGCTCCTTTCAGGCTTAGCGTAAGGTTCCTAGACCCAGGTCACATGGACCTTCAGAGGAATCTTGGGCTATTAGTTCTACTCTTAGTCAGGTTTTAGTGAAGGCGGTGGGCATGAGTTCAAGGTCTCTCATTCTATTGGTTTGAAGGAAATGCCTTCCTAATTCACAGAACCTTAAATTATGAAACATGGTAGTGTAAACTCGTGAGGTTACCGAGATGGTAGCAACACCAAGAGGCTTTCTCTGATTCTGGAGCTGTGAGGTATCTCTCTGGGGAAAACACCTTCAAGGGTTAAACTAGATCATATAAGAAAATAAGAAGCATAAGTCCTCGAATAAGCCAATGTATATACATAATTTAACCTTTTCAATGCAGAAACCATTTACAGATATGTAAATACATGCATGCAACCAGTAATTCTCAATTCAATGTATAAAGTATGGAAACACTTATCAGAACTAGATAACATGAAGTGACTGTTGGAAGGGGTGCCCATTTCCACCCAACCATAGGCTTAGTCACTCCTAGTGGATTTACCACTAGCCACCCCCAAGCTAGACCACAATGATTTTAGATTCAATATCTTTTTCCGGCATAGAAATAGATAGGGAAAAAGGTTATGCTCCTTCTCCCGACTCAGTCTCTATTTCCCATGATCATAATGCACTCTTTTCACAGTTCTTCCTCCAACCCGATATCTCAGTATCTCGTCTCTACACTCCTCACAGGTCCTCCTCTATGTGACCCCCACACTTTCCTTTCTTTCCTTTCTTAGCAATATTGTGTGTGGCCCAAATTCCCAGTCCGTGGTCAGGTATGGAAGCCTTACAGATGGCCAGTCTGCCCCATCCCCTCATTAACTCTTGAGGAGGTCTTCCCACCTACCATCCTGACTGTAATTCATTCATGGGTTAGAGATTTGTTCTGATCCTGAGCAATTAAATCCAACAAAGTACTCGTTCGGTGGAGGTTAACGCAACCATTCTTGGTCCCCTCCACCATATCCTTCATAGAATTCATGGTCTCTCTTAGCACATCCCCTTTCCAGTAGTCATGCAACATGTATCCATTTTCTATTAAAATAATAGAATTTACATTCATCGACTGTTTATACAAAGGTCCATCAAATCAAGCATTCACACCTTTGATTTTTCCATAGTTTCTTGGCCAATATAGTTATATTTACAAAATGGGGGAAACAAGGTGTTACAATACCCTCCCCCTTAAAGGAACATCATCCTCGATGTTCTATCTATCAACATGCTATGTATATATAGAATTAAACAAAATCGGATATGCTTGTCTCATGGCATCCTCCATTTCCCACGTAGCTTAATCTGGGCCAAAGTGTTTCCACTGCACCTTGAAACTTGCAATGGTTCGGTTCTTGAGTAAGGTTTCCTTCTTGTCTAGTATGCATTTAGGTTCTGGTAGGAATTCTCCCTTCAGCTCCACCTAGATCACAGACCAGTCAATTATATTATTAGAATCACGTACATATTTCTTCAATAATGTAACATGGAAAACATTATGTGCCTTTACTATGGGAGGGAGTGCTATCCTATAGGCTACAGGTCCCACTCTATCTAATACTTCAAAGGGTCCACAATACCGAGGTTCCATCTTGGAACAAGCTCCCATTCTCAAGGAACTCTTCCTGGGTCTAACCTTGAGATAGACATGGTCTCCTATCTTGAACTCTTTGGGGGTTCTCTTTCGGTCAGCGTAGATCTACTGTCTATCCTGAGAAATTTTCATATTTTGTTTTATCTGAATCACTTGTTGCGCCATTTCTTTCAGCATGTCAGTTCTGATTGAAATTCTATCCACTAGATTACTCCAGCTGATGGGAATTCTACATTGTCTACCATAGAGGGCTTCAAAAGGAATTATCTTTAGTGACTCTTGATAATCGTTGTTGTAGGCAAATTCTACCAATGGCAGGTAGTTTTCCCACTTCTTAGGCTGATGCATTACATGCATCCTTAACTTGTCTTCTAATATTTGGTTTACTCTTTCTGTCTGTCCATCAGTTTCGGGATGATAGGTTGTGTTAAACAACGATTTAGTCTCAAGACCAGCCATCAATTATTTCCAAAATCTTGAAGTGAATTTCATGTCTCTATTGGATACAATCTCCCTAGGCATGCCATACAGTTTGAATATCTCCTTTATGAGTATGTTGGCAATGTATATTGCCTTGAAGGTCGACTTGAAATGAACGAAGTGAGCAGACTTTCTCAATTTGTCCACCACTACCATGATGACATCATTCTTCCTAGTCGATCTTGGTAATCCGGTGATGAAATCCATGGAAATGGTTTCCCATTTCCATTTTGGAATTGGTAGAGGTTGTAAAAACCCTATTGGGTGCCAATGTTCTTCCTTAATTTGTTAGCATTCTAGGAAATTAGTTAGATAGTCGACTATGTCCCTTTTTAGTCCATGCCAATAGAATTGTTTCCTAGTGGTCGTGATCATTTTATGATATCCTGGGTGACCACTATATGGTCTTTTGTGTAGTTAATCCATTAAGAACCTCTTAAAGTTTTCATAACTTGGAATAAACAATATGTTTATGTAGGTCAACAGACCTTCATTTAGCATCTGATAGCCTTCATACTTTATCCCTGTAGGCTCTTGCCTTAGGTACGGGGTCATGGTCTTGAAGAATGCATATATTTCTTGTGCATTCTTGATTCTTTCCCTAACATCTATTTCACAGGTGTTCACTGCTGCCAGGTGAATCGTTTTCACACTTATTCTAAGGGAATCGACCACTGTAGTTTCCTTCCCTTTGATGTGTTTTATTTAAAAATCAAACTCACTAAGGAGAGCCATCCACCTAGCTTGTCTAGCATTGAGTTTTGGTTGATCAAACAGGTGCCTCAACCCAAATTGGTCTATCATAAGTACAAATATCCTACCCAGGTGGTAATGCCTCCACATTTTTAAAGCATGCACTATGGTATCCAACTCTAGATCATGGGTCACATAATTGATTTCATGCTCATTCAATTTCTTGGATGCATAGCAAATTACATGTCCCTCTTTCATAAGGAATCCTCCGAGTCCTTCCTTGCAGGAATTTGTACACGCGAGGAATTCATTATCAGGGTCTGCAATCTTCAGCATGGGTGCATGGGTCAGAAGTTATTTCAGTTCCTAAAATATTTCTTCACATTCTGATGTGGAAGTGAATTTAACCCCCCTTTTCTGGAGGGAAGTAATTGGACAACCAATCTTGGAAAATCCTTTTATGAACCTTCTACAATATCCTTCTAAGCCCATAAAGGATATGATATCAAATACATGCTTTTGGGTAGGGAATTCCATAATAGATCTCATCTTGTCAGGGTCTACTTCCACCCCTTCCTCAGAAATGACATGGCCCAAGTAATGCACTTGCTTCTGGAAACATTCACACTTGCTAAGGTTAGCGTAGAGTTGATGCTCTCTTAGTACTTGAAGTACAAGTCTAAGATGCTCTTCATGCTTTTCTATGTTCTTGGAGTATATTAATATATCATTAATGAAAACCAATACAAATATGTCTAGGAATTTGTTGAGTACATTGTTCATCAAGAATATAAAAGTGGCAGGGGCATTGGTTATTCCAAATGGCACCACCACAAATTCATAGTGACCATACCTTGTCCTAAAGGTAGTTTTGTGGATGTCTTCATCCTTGATTCRGACTTGATGGTATCCATAACTCAATTCAATCTTTGAGAAAATGGAAGCCCCCTAATTGGTCAAACAAGTCATCGATTCTTGGTAAGGGGTACTTATTCTTTATGGTTGTCTTATTGAGTTTTCTATAATCTATGCACAGTCGGAGCGTGCCATCTTTATTTTTCACAAACAAGGCTGGTGCTCCCCATGGAGACACACTGGGCTGGATGTAGCCATTGTCCATCATTTCCTTTATCTGTAGCTTGAGCTCAACTAGCTTGGGTGTACTCATCCTATAGGGTGTCCTAGACACTGGCATTGCTCCTGGTGCATGTTCTATCGAGAAGTCAATTTCTCTTCTCAGAGGTAGACCCGATACATATTCTGGAAAAAAGTCTCTATACTCTTTTAATATTGGGTGGTGTTATAGGTTTGATTTTTCATCCTCAACAGATTCCAACACTTGTATTGAATATAGAGGACATCCCTTTCTGAAATAATTTTTCATTTGAAGAGATGATATTTGTCTCACCGAGACAAGTTTTTGAATCCCTTGGAGGGTCATATTTCCCCCTTCTTCATTTACACATACTAAGGTTTTATGGTAACATTCCAACTTGTTTTTATAAGAAGCCAACCAAGCCATACCAATCATTAAGTCATAAGATCCTAGGGGAAGTATGTTAAGGGTCGCTTGGGTGGGCAACCCATCCATGATGAATTGGCAAGATGGTAAGACCTCTGTTACTTTTCTCTTGGTTCTAGTGGCTAGTTGTACCAACCATGGATTAACATGTCTAAATGGTTGCAGTTTACACTTATCAATAGTTTGAGGGGCCACATAACTCAAATTAGAACCAGGGTCAATTAAAATAGAAACTAGACAGTTGGCAATCATACCTTCCATCTCCACCACTGAAGCTTGTTGGTCGACTTGATTATTATCTAAAGCCACATAAATCTGTGGCATTCTCCTAGCCACATAATTGATTGTGGTAGCTTATTGGATGTTGTAAATTATCCTATTGTTATTTTGTCCATGTGGGAAATCCCTCAACAAATGTTCTTCTCTGCAACCCCAACATTTCAAGGGTTCTCTCTTTGGGTTATGATTCTTTCCTGGGGCTAATCCAAAAGGTGTATTTCCATTCTGGGAGGGGAAATTTTGCTGGTACACACTTTGGGTAGGAAGGCTCACCCTCAAATCCTTCCTATAGCTCTTAAATCTTGGGGATTTAAATCCCTTCTTCTTGAACCCCGAACTACTCTTGTTCTTCCAGTCCTCATGAGGTTATGTCTGATGCCTGAACTGTTCATAATAATACCTTTCCTTTTGGATAATGTATTCTAAGGTATTTGGTATTTGGCTCATCAAACTCAATCTCGTTCTGGTAGGTCTGAGGTAATCCACTGATAAATCGTTTGAATTTTACCTTTTCATCTTTTATGTAGGGTACATACCTCAGCAGCTCAAGGAATTTATTCATATATTCCTCTATGTTGAATTGCCCCAACTTGAGTTCATAGAACTCCTTAGTATTCCTGTCGAACTATTTCTCTGATAGATACTTATTTTTGAAGTGTTTCTCAAACTGTTTCCATGATAATACCTTTTCATGGATTCCTTTCACATTCTTAAGATATTCCCACCAAATGGAAGCCTCTACATTCAAGTTGAAGATGGCTATTCAAGCCTTAAAGTTTTCAGAATAGTTATGAACTCTGAAGTACTTTTTTAAGCCAAGCAACCAAGCTTCAAACTCTTCCCCTTTCTCAATCTTCCCATTGAAAGAGGGTAGTTTGGCTTTCTTGAACTCTTTAGGGTCATGGATTTTGGATTTCTTTCGCTTCTTTCCTTTCTTCTAAGAATGTGAGCTAGTTTTTCTACTAGAATATCCCTCGGAGTTGCCCATTCCATTTCCAGAGGACTCTCTCAATGAGAGCCCCTTGCCTCCAGATTGGGCCTTCCTCGAGGCACTTCTTCCTGTGTGGCCACTCATGGGACCATGTTTTCATATTTCAGGTGGACTTTGACTTCTCTCTATATGTCTTCGGTCCACATGGTTGGTTGCAGGTCCATGCTGTAGCTGCCTCTGTATATTGGATAATCTTTGCAGCAAGACTGCATTGATTTATGTTTGTTTCTCTTTATCCTTTATCAATCTCTCATTGTTAGCCTTGCAACTCTGTAATTCATCCATAAGGATCCTTATAGTTTCATATAGATCCGAAGGGGTCTCCACCACTCTCCTCTCATCAGACTCTTCGTCTCTATTGTGGGATCCCTCCCCCACTTCATGGTGCGTCGCCATCCTTTATGCTTGTGATTTCTCGTGACTCACTAACTGCTAGAGTGCTAACAAAAAAATTACTGTTAGTTAACATTCTAGTAGTTAATGAGAAACAAATAGTTCTCTTTTCTTAAATACACACATACACTAGAAAGTATTCATTCTTTTCTTTAGTAATAGTTTAACCAAATTCTTTAGGAAATAGGTAAGGTAGGGCATCACCCTTAATATTTGCTTCAAACTCGATTTTTAAGTGACTCGTCCATGAGCCCAAGTATGCCAAGTGTTGTAACCATTCTCTGATACCAATTTGTAACACACCCATGGTGGGGCGTAAAACTTTTGTTCTTCTTAAGAAAAACAATACCCTCACTCAGGGTCTTTATTCCATTCTCCTCTTCCATATATTTCCATCCACGGTCTCCATGCTCTGAATCGAGATCAAAGCTGGAAGATATCCTCTCCCAAGTTATTCATGTTCTTCCATCCCTCTATACTTTCATATGACCGTGAGCTATGACCAAACGCCAAAACAATAGGTTCCAAGACAACCACCGCGCGAATCCTCTAAAATGGAAAATCTCCAAAGTTCACAATCTGACGTCACATGTCCTCGGGGATTTTGACAATCCTGATTCACTTCAGGACTTCAAATTTTGGGAGTCCCGGACGCTCACACAACATTTTCTCCCAAAGTAATTCGTACTCGGAGTTCCAGATCAAGCACCACATGTCCATTTTAAATCAATGGCTCAGGTTCATTTTGGGACTTCGACATTCGGGAGCTTCAGATGTTTCTACAAGATTTTCTCCCAGAATGTTTTCTTCCAGAGTTAAGGATCGTGCACCACATGTCTTTCCCGATCAACGATCCTGTTTTACTTCAAGACTTCGACGTTGGGGAGTTCTGAACATTCCAACAATCTATTCTCCCAAAGTACTTTCTTCCGAAGTCAAGGATCGTGCACCATGCATCCTTCTTGTTTGATAGTGGGGATCCCCTTCGGGCGACCCTCTACTCCACGTTGTTTTATCCTAACTTCCAAATTACGTGATCTGTTAACGCGTTTCTCTAGCGGATCGACGACTATGAATCACTTCGGCTATTCGGGCTTCAGGAGTTTCAACTTCTCCACACTCGTTTTCTCCTGAATTTCTTTCACATGAAGTCAACGATCTGTCGACGCATGTCTCCCATAGATCATGGCTAAAAATCACTTTGACTCTTCATGCTTCGGTAGTTTCAACCTCTCCACACTCGCTTTCTCCCAGAGTGTCTTCACCCAAATTCAATGATATGTGGATGTGTGTCTCCCATAGATTGATGACTACAAATCACTTCGGCTCTTCAGGTTTCAGGAGTTTCAACCTCTCCACTCGCTTTCTCCTAGAGTGCTTTCACCTGAAGTCAACAATTTGTCTACACGTTTCTCCCACAGATCGATGACTACAAATCACTTCAGCTCTTCGGGCTTCAGGAGTTTCAACCTCTCCACACTTTCTTTCTCCCGGAGTGCTTTCACTCGAAGTCAATGATCTGTCGAAACGTGTCTCCCATATATAGACTACTACAAATCAATTCGTCTCTTTGGGATTCACGAGTTTCAACCTCTCCACGCTCTCTTTTTCCTCCGAGGTACTCTATATTCAGAGTTACAGATCAAGCGCCACGTATCCTACGTGATCGATGGTTGTAATACACTTTGAGAAGTCAGAATCCCAGTCATTTCACCAGCTACATGGGTAAGGTATGCGTCTGTCAGGGGCTGACATGTAGTTGGGTCAGGGGCGACACATGTCCTCATCACTTCATTATAATCGTCCTTCAACCTCCCTCAGGTTTTCACGGTCATGATATAGCCAATACCAATTTGTTCACTGATCGACGGTTCACAGTCATTGCGGAGCCCCAATGTGTTCTCTCTTTATCAGAGATCTCAATCTTCGCAATCTGAAAATTGCTTGCCCAACTCGGTCTAATTTTGGTCATTGATCCTCCATCCCGACGATATCAATGACATTGGTGAATTGTGGGCCATGAACTAGCATGCCCGCTAATTTCACCTTCGCGCTCAACAACGATTCCCCACCATTGATCTCCTTTCATAGATCGATGGTTCACAGTGATTGCGAGACCCAATCTCTGCAATATGAGAAGTGCTCACCTAACTCTGTCTAATCGTGATTGTGGATCTTCCATCCCCAATGAGATCAACAACATTGGTTGATTGCGGGCCATGAACTAGCATGTCCACTAATTTCACCTTCGCGCTCCACAATGATTCCCAACCATTGATCTAATCGAGTGACTAGTGTTTGAGTCGTTAACTCCATTGGGTCTTTGAGTTAATCTAATGACTGAGATAAGTTTTCTTCCCGATGAACAGTCCACATTCATCTCCTCGGTCAGGTTATTGATTCATCTATGTCTCTTGTTACTTAGGGAGTTCGGGTAACTTTGACTATCGTGAATTTTTTCATTCCATGCGTCGAACTCCCGAAACTCCGAAACCATTTTGAAGTAGCTCCTTTTGGGCTTAGCGCAGGGTTCCTAGACCCAGGTCACATGGAACTTCAGAGGACTCTCAGGCTATGATTTCTACTCTTATCCTGGTTTTAGTTAAGGTCATGGGCACGAGTTCAAGGTCTCTGATGCTACTGGTTTGAAGGAAACATGTTCCTAATTCACAGAACCTAAAATTTTGAAACAAGGTGGTGTAAACTCGTGAGGTTACCAGGACGATAGAAGTGCCAAGAGGCTTTCTCCAATTCCAGAGCTGTGAGGTAGCTCTCTGGGGAAAACACCTTCGAGGATGAAACTGGAGCATATGGGAAAATCATAATCATATGTCCTCGAAGAAGCCAATGTATATACATAATTTAACCTTTTCAATGCAAAAACCATTTACAGATATGTAAATACATGCATACAACCATTAATTCTCAATTCAACATATAAAGTATGGAAACACTTATCAGAACCAGATAACATGAAGTGACTGCTGGAAGGGGTGCTTGTTTCCACCCATCCATAGGCTCAGTCACTCCTAACAGATTTACCACTAGCCACCCCCGAGCTAGACCACAATGCTTTTAGATTTAATCTCTTCTTCTGGCACAAAACTAGATAGGGACGAAGGTTACTCTCCTTCTCCCGACTCAGTATCTATTTCCTGTGATCAAAACACACTCTTTTCACATTTCTTCCTTGAACCTGAGAGCTCAATCTCTCGTCTTTGCACTCCTCGTAGGTCCTCCTCTCTATGACCCCCATGCTTTCCTTTCTTTCCTTTCTCAACAAGATTGTGTCTGGCCCAAATTCCCAGTCCATTGTCAGGTCTGGAAGCCTTCAAGATGGGCGGTCTTCCCCACCCCCTCATTAACTCTTGAGGAGGTCTTCCCACCTACCAGCTTGATTGTAATTCATTCCTGGTTCAAAGGGTTGTTCTGATACTAAGAAATTAAATCCAACAAAGTACTGGTTTAGTGGAGGTTAACGAAACCATTCCTGGTCCCCTCCACCATATATTTCATAGCATTTGTGGTCTCTCTTAGCACATCCCCTTTCCAATAGTCATGCAACACATATCCATTTTCTATTAAAATAATAGAATTTACATTCATCGAC
>ML809053.1:87481-109205 GCA_009831015.1 Picea engelmannii
ATGCTGAAATGGACATATGCGTATGGCCATTATCTCCCCTTGCTTCATGAACCTGATCATGATCAGGACGCTGATCGTGTTAAACAAAAGAAAAATTTCTTCGAATTCCTCCAAGGTGAAGCTGAGAATAGTTTAGAACGGCTTCATCAATGTGCTGAACATGAACTTCAACATTTCATTGACCGTGTCCATAAAGCTGAAGCTGAGTCTGAGACAAGCCATATAACTTTAAAGGATTTTGATGACTTCTGTACAAAACTTGAAAGGTTAACAAAGGCCACGGCTGGCTATTTTGAAAAGTTAATTCAGGCCTTTGAAAACGGGCTGTCTGAAGTACGTATGGGTGGAGGTGAAGTACGTATGGCTGGAGGTTAGGAGATTGGTTTAGTATCGACCTGGTTTTAGGAAGAAGAAGTAATTTTAAGGTTTATCAAGTTAATAAACTTAGTTTATGAGGATAGACCATTTTACAGTTCAGCCTTTTTTCTGTTGAATTTGATGATGAGCTTTCCTAATTTCTCCCTTTTTCCTGTTCAACTTGATAATGAGCTTTCCTAATTTCTCCATTGTCCTCTCAGTCGTTCTAACAGTCGTTCTAAAAGTTAACTGTCAAGATATTTGTAAAACCCAACTAATTCAATAATTGAACAGTTTCTATGTAATAGCTCATTATTTTGTTTCCATAGCTTTGGACTAATATTAATGGGTATGCAATGAATGCCAAGCCTAAACAATAAATTTTGTCTCAATTTCATGAATCAACATACAATATTGTTTTAAGATTAACTACTTCGTCATGCCACCCTTACCCTAAGTGATTTTAGCATTGCTTTTGAAAAATTATTAAATTGTTGTTACCCAACTTATTGTTTTGTCTAATTTGTTGTTTCACTCTAAAACTCACAAAGTCCACTAGAGAATTTGAACTAGAGCATTAAATGTTTTTTGAAATATATATAATAAGGTAATGCTTTCCATAATTAACAAAGATAAAATTTTGTGATTCAAATTGAGGTTGTTAAGTAAAAGGTATTTCTTATATATATGAAAATATTTATATTAATGGTTAGAAATACATAAAAACTATAAAGGGTGTATACAATGAACATCATATTAAAGTAATTATAAAATTAGAATAAGTAGTTGGATTTAACAATTTGGCATTTCTAATGAGTAATGTTCATTTTGTTAGAAAATACATATCTCCTCTCGTCATAATTGACAAAAAGGTGACTCCCCATTAACCTCATTATCAAAAACAAATTTGCAATGGAGTTTTCACCTATCTGGAATCACCAAACAAAGTGCTTGCAAATGAAAATGCCCCTAAATGATGTTTCCCAACTAAGATTGAACTTGATCCCAACAATATCTTGCAAAGGAGCATTCCCACAAGATGTGCTTCACTGATTCTAACTTCAAACGAAAGGGGAAAAGGTCATCAGAAAGACCACTTTTGGTTAGCTGGGCTTTGGAGGGGATACCTTAGTAGATCACCAACCCAACCAAAACCTAGATCTTATAAGAAACTCAAATCAAGCAGACCTCATGCAACCTCAAAAGCCAATGGTTCTTCACATCTGAATAAACACACCTCGCATTGAGAGTGGGACCTAATTCATGTTGCTGATGTAGAAAGGAGTAGAGCTTACGAGAATCACATTGAGTCAAGGGACATCCAAAGCTCCATTCCCAATCTCACCAAAAGGGATCGACCTTATCAATATTCATCTTAAAAAGATCCTCATGAGGTATGAGACCAATAATCTCCATCAAACTAGGTGGATCCACAAAATAAAATGAAACTCTCTAGCCACTAAATGGTAGGTCTCCCAAGGAAAATGTTTGGAATCCCAAAGACAAATATTCTTTCCTCTAATCCTCCTTGCCTAAAAACAAGGGAGGTCATATATGCAATTACCCTCATGCTTCCAACTCCAAATTGGCCTCCTAACCAGATCCCAACCTGACCACTAAATGACCCAAACTTGCCACCCTCCTCCAAGATGTTTAGATACTACGGAATATGAAGGAACCTGAAATATGGAAATTATCAGGAGTAGAAATGTTATCACATCAACTTAATACTCCCTTTTACTCTGTAAACATGTTGGGATGAAATCAACATGTGTTTCATAGAAACCTACTAAGGGGATGGGACATCCAAACACCTAATCACCCATTTAGCATCCAATATATTTCCTTGGGTTGCCACATCAATTATACCAAGTCCCCTCGTCCTTAGGCATGAACGAGACTGCCCAAGGGACCATGGGAAAAAAGAAAACCCCACCATACTTGTCCCACAAACAAGAGAAAATAATTTGTTCCAATCGATGAAACGATGCCCTGTGTAGAATCCAACAAGACACATAGTGGATGTGGGATGCCTAAAGAATCCTACTCACCAATGTCAACTTAGCAGTAAAGGGAAATCCTTGTAATGCCAAAAAAGTAACTTATGCTGCAATATTTCAAGGAACCAATCCCACATAGAAATTCATGAAAGGTCTACCCCAAATGGTATACCAAGATACCGCATAATAAACCCTGGCTAGACAAATCTCTAAGAAATTGGAAACCACATGGACCAATCCTCAAGACCAACTAGTCTGTAGTATATCTCGAGATCACTAACAATTTCCCTTGAAGCCTCACAAAACATTTGAAGACAATCTTTGTGATTGAGACCACATTGAGGAAATATCCTTAAGCTGACCTTGAAAAAGAGCTTCTCTAGAAGGCTCTAATAAATATCCAAAAGCATTCAACCCTCAAATCAAAACATAAATATAAGGGGCCAAAGTACACCCTTGTCTCGTAAACTTGTGGAAATGGATGCATGGGAACAAAACATTATTCACTAAAACAAATGTTAAGCCACATGCAAGCAAACTATTGATTATACCAATACAGCGCTAACCAAACATAAAACAAGACAACACATTGATGATAAATGATCCAAAATTGCACATATACATTTACATATTTCCAAACCTTTACATTGAATTCAATTTTTGGATTTCCAATTTATAATTGGAAAATTAAAATTGCACATATACATTTAAATATTTCCAAACCTTTACATTGAATTCAATTTTTGGATTTCCAATTTATAATTGGAAAATTAAATAGTTAACCTAATTGAAAACTTTTCACACTTCAAAATACATATAGACTTCAAAATACATATAGATGAAAATATGAATATTTTTTTATTTTCAAATTATATATATATATATATATATATATATATATATATATATATATATATTCAATTTCCAAAATATATTGGAAAATTAAATAGTTAACCTAATTGAAAACTTTTCACTTCAAAATATATATATATATATATATATATATATATATATATATATATATATATATATATTCAATTTCCAATTTCCAATTGAAAATGAAATAGTTAACATGATTGAAAACTTTTCACAATTAAAATGCCTATAGATAAAAATATGAACATTTGTTTGATTTTCAAATTATTAATTCTAAAGCCATTCATATCTCATTTCGTGATAAGTACTCATAGCGTTAACGTTGCAATTTTCAGTATTTCTTCATGGTATTTTTGATAGGATGGAATAGGATTGGAAAATTCCATTAATGTTGTTTTTATTATGTTTATTTTATAAACAATAAAAAAATGATTTTTTTTATATAATGGAACAAGATTGAGAAAATCAATTTATAGGTTAACTTCTTTTAATCTTTATATTATGATTGTGTGTATTTATTGTAGTTTGTGTCACGACCTTATAGCATGCCTGAACGGATCAACGATCATTTGTCTCCTAAGAGAATGAAGTACTACGACAATTCTTACTTGGTTGCTTGGCACATCAAGAATAATTCTTCTGGACTATGCCTCTTCACCTAGAGTATACCCATACTCTATTCTAGGCTACCAACGAGTCACACTCATACTCTTGTGCAACTCTTGCTTACTTAGACAATTTGTTAACATGTTTAACACTTAGTCTTATTTAAGCATTCATCCATGAACATGAGCATTCCAAGAGAACAATTGTGGAACAATAACGAAGAGAACACATAAATATAGTTCAAACATCACAAACCGTTCCTAACACCCGACTAAGTCTTTCTTATTGAAAAACAATTACAAAGAGTCAAGCGACTCACCTCACCTCACAAAGTCTCTTAAGAAAAAATTTGTCATCCACAGACTCTTTGTCGCAACTGTCTTCGTGACCTCCTATGGTGTACTTCATACGTGCCCACAACCACAACCTTTCCGTCATTTCATTTCCAGAGATTTTAACCAAGATAACTCATATTTTAGTTTTGTCTCCCACACATGCCTCCTCTGACCTGCATTTTCCAAAATTCACCAAAATATCCAAAGAACCCAACCCTTGGCTACTTGTCTTTCATTTTGGAAACTTGCCTCAGTTTGTTGCCTCATACCTTGCCTCAGACTTGTTCTCCTAGTCTCTTGTAAAAAATTTGTATTCTCTCCTTGGTTGTGCGCCCTTGATCTTATAGGGGCACCAAGGGTCACTTGTGTGAAACGATATGTCTCTTCAATGCGTCGCACCCCTTTGAAAATCGTCTTCTCATTCGTCCATCACACCATTTTTTGGACCCATATCACCCATCAACCGTGTGTTTCTTGGACTAGAACGCCCCTTCCTTGGGTGCATGCCCCTACCTTGTGTTCTCTTCCTTGTGTCAATCAACGCAACTATCTATGGGTGTGTTGAAGGATTTGTTCCACCTCTTCGATGCACCCATGATGCCAAGGGAAGATGGGTCCACAACTTGGGTTTCTCCCAAGTTGTCTTCCCTTTCCCAACCGCAACCCAATTCTTTGTCGTTCATGGAAAGGAATGAAGGGTGTGTTCCCTCTTTGGCGTGCATATCTCCATCACGCCCCAAGGTGCTCCTAACCACGCCCAAAAATCTTTTCTTTTTCCAACCGATTGCTCCCTTCCTTGTCTCTTCATTTGTTCATCGTCGAATCCTCCCAAGAGGCATGCATGCTTGGTGGGTGTCGTGGGAGACCCTTACAGTTTGGACTTTAAGAAATAAGAGAGTTTAGAGGATAAAATCGTAAAGAAGATTGAGGTTAGGTAAAGGTTTTATGTTATAATACAAAGTATTATTTACTATTATTTATGAATATTAATTGATTTGGTATAATTTTATAAAAATAATATCATAATTTTTTATTATATAGATTATTTTTAAAAATGTCTATATAATCATTTAAAAATTGAATTGTTTTTTTATTTTAATTTATATAAATAAAAAAAGATGATGTAAAAAAATTAGATTCCTTTGAACTTGTCTATTAATAATTGAGTGTTAACATCCAATTAGTATCTGCATCAACCATTCCAATAATCATGAAATTGAGTGTTAACATCCAATTAGTATGTGCATCAACCATTCCAATAATTATGAAATCAAGTATTAACATCCAATTAGTATGTGCATCAACCATTCCAATAATCATGAAATTGAGTGTTAACATCCAATTAGGATGTGCATCAACCATTCCAATAATCATGAAATCGAATATTAACATCCAATTAGTATGTGCATAAACCATTCCAATAATCATGAAATCAGTAATAATTAATATGTGCATCAACCATTCCAATAATCATGAAATCAATAATAATTAAGTTGATCAAATATTACAAGATTAAATATCATCAAATCAATATCATAAAAATTCATTAATAACAAATAAAAAAAACAACATCATCATCATCCAATCATGAATATCATAAATATCATCAAATCAATACATTATTATCATGTAATCAATATCATCAAACCAAAATATAATTATTATCAAATCAACATCATTAAAACCATTAGATATCATCAATTTCCAAGAGGGAGAGGGAGCATATTTTTATCTTTTCCATCGAATTTAACATTTTTTATTTCTAAATTATTTCTATTTACACTAAGCTCTTTTTTGTGTGGGTCAAAGACCATATGCCATGCTAATTTGAAATTATGTTGGGCTAGTCTTCAAAATAATAATTTTTAAAACTTGTAATAGGTGATCGAGATCTTTGAAAGAAAATTCGAAATATTCCAGTGAAGAACTTCGTTGCATATGTTATATATTCTTTGCATGTGGACCATGCATTCATGCACAAGGTGTTAGTCATAGCCACATAGTTTTTTATTGACTCTTGGACACAAAATATGCACCAATCTACAGGGAATGAGAATAGTTTCCTATCAAACTAACCCCTATGCTCTTGTACAACTTAACATCTATCTCCCTCTCTATTTCATGGTTTTTTCTTCCTTAGATATCCTTATTCACCTACAAGATCTAATGAAAAGTGCTTCTACATGTAGCATGAGTGAATGGAAGAATGGATGATAGGAGAGAATGCATGCAAGTAGTTCTGAATGAATAAATGAACAATTCCCTTGGAATGTGCATGAAGAGAGGGAACATGAAAAGAATTGGTTTGAATTTCCATATGGTTTAAATTCTAAAAGGGATGGAGTCTGTTACACTCCTCGAAACTTATACTTAACCCTCACATCCTCACAACTATGGAAGGTTGACTTCCCCACTAACCACCACCTATATTTAATGATTGGTGGTTGGATATTTTAATAAGGCACATGGTGAAAATATGAAGTTTATGAGACTTAGTCAACTTGGGATAATTTGTCATCCCCCTTGGACCCCCTTTCCTCTTACCCCCTTCCTTTTCATGCTCTCAATAGTTGGCCTTTAACCCTTATTATAATTTTTGAAATAATATTTACATATCTTTGAGATGTTTTAACCAAAATCAAAATAATCGATAGATTCAGAACCATGTAGATTTGAAGAGGGGAAAGTAGTAAAAATCTAAGATTACTCCTCTATAAATTTTTGAGTTCTCCAAAATATCAATATCCTTTCTTTCAATTGAGTCTTTCCCACTCTCCCAACTAAGAACCTTTATTTAAATCAGACAAATGTAGTTAAGACAATTGGGGGTAGAAATTAAGGATTTTATAAAAGTACGAATCCCATAGATTTTTCTCAAGAGCACATATTTAACGCACATTTATTATTTTTTTTCTTTTTAGAAGGAACCATGACTTTCCTTAAGGTAAGTCATAGTTAGGCCACATGTTTCTTGAATACAACTCACAAGCATTCCATAAATGAAGAAGTAATTCATGAAAGAAGAAGATATAAAGTTAATCAATGACAGGTAAATGAGCCAATAACATGCATTTGGTCAAAGGTGACAAAATAAATTTATAACACATATTGTCCCATTTAAGTAAAAATACATTATTATTGATTTTGGGGATCCAATTACCCAAGGAGAAATAACATCTAGTTTTTTTATTAGTGTTATTCTAACATAGGTATGCATAAATGTATTCGTGTGTGTAGAGATTATGCACGATATCACACACACAAACAACACCGCGACACACACACATAGGTATTCATAATCAGTAGTAGAAATTATGTGCCATAATAGATTCTATGATAAGCTTCTAAATTTGAAAACAAAATAATGATCCTTGCTTATGAAAGGTAAAAATGAATCAATGAAAATGATTGTGCATTTACTCTAAAACCATTAATGCATCAATACTTACAATAATTATTTTTCTTTTATTTTCAAGTAAAGTATTTCAAGGAAAACCTTTGGGCACTTCTCCTCATACCAAGGATGGTATCCAAGGTAAGCCCTAGATTCTTCAAGGAACAACGCCAAGTCAATAACAAGTCACAAAGTCATTACAAAAATATACTTGTTAGGAGCTCAACATGTCACTTGAAAGATTTGAACTTGGGTGGGGAGGATGACACTTATCCTCTCAACAACTTAAGCTAGATCCAATTGAAAACAATTTTTTTCTATCTATCCAATCATACTATGCAAATTGAAAAAGGAAACATGGTTATCTCACAATCATCAATTGTTTTAGAGGGAGGAAACCTATTAACATTTATTCCCACATCTAAATTCACTTAGATAGAAATAATTTCTAGTGTTAGTTGTTATTTCTAGTCATTATGTAAATAATAACTTCATATGTTGTTACACACACACATGTGTGTGTGCGTGTGTGTGTTCACTTATACACATATATGGGGTTATACTTCCACACATGCACACAAACACACGCATGTGTGTGAATATGTGCATGCTCACACATACACACACTTACATACATACATACATTATATATGCATTTCAATCCAAACACACATATAAACAAAAACACATATAAAAAAAATATGGAATGCATAAGAACCAAAAGTCACAATGCAACCAATACATTGGAAAGAAATACATCTAGGGCATAGATGGCCATTGGAGGTTGACCTTGGGTTGTACTTATGATTTCCTTGGGTGATGAGGTTCATTCAATAAATATCTTCGTTGCATGGTGGTCTATTGGAATTTCCTTCATTACATCTTTCATTTGAATCTTTGGGTGCATAGTAGATAATTATTGGTCAATTGTGTAAATTTCCTTCGTTTTGTTTGGTTGGTGTTTTGGTCATTGCCAAGATTCTTGTTAAGAACCAAATATCAATATAGCATAGAAAAACCTCTGAATAAGTACTCAACACCTTGAAAAAGAGAGAATTTCAAATAATAAGCCTCTTCGAGGGGGCAACCTCCTTATACCCCACATAAATATCCAAATACAAGATGATTCCAATTGAAAATGTCTCATTGGTATATATAGGAGACTAGGAGGTACAATTACAACTAATGGACTCAAGCCGACATAAATAAAATAACATTACTAATGTAATATGCCCCAGTTAAGGGGTAATGAGCCACTATTTAGGGCTTAACATTCCCCTCCCCTTGAGACAAGTGTTTTCCGCAATGCTTGAGTAACTCTGGATGCTTATGTATAAAAGACTCATCTTCCCAAATGGAATATTCAGCTCGTAGTTTCCTCCACTTGAGATACTCTGAAATGGATCTATTCCTCAACTAGAAAATTCTTGTGTCAGTGATGGCTTTAGGCTCCAATATGTTTTTTCCTTCCTTGTCAAGTTCTGGCAATATAGTTTGAACTGGGATCTTGTCACCTATAACCTTATTTAAGCATGAAACATGTAAAACTAGGTGTACTCGTGAAGATGTAGGTAACTCCAATTTGTATGCCATAGTACCAATCTTTTGCAACACCTTATAAGGGCCATAGTACTTTGGTGATAATTTATTATCCTTCTTGGCTTGCTTGAGGGACATCTGTTTGTATGGTTGTAGTCTTAAAAGCACCCAATCCCCTACTTCAAAACTTCTTTCACTGCGATGTTGATTTGCTTGTTGTTTCATGTGATTTTTTTCCATGTTCAGGTTGTCCTTTAAGATTTGGAGAACTTGTTGTTGATGCTCGATGTGATCTTCCACTTCTTGAACCTTAGATTTTTATTTTAGAGAAGAAGTGATGGAAGGAGGGTGGTATCCATAGAGTGCCATAAATGATGTCATTTTTGTTGCAATATGAAAGGAAGTGTTATACCACCATTATGCCAAGGGAAACCATTTGAACCATTGTGTTTGTTTATCAGAGACAAAGCAACGAAGGTAGCCTTCCAGACATTTTTTCACTATCTCGGTTTGTCCATCATATTGAGGATGATAGGATGATATATGAGCCAATTGAGTACCCAAACAAGAAAATAATTCTGTCCAAAAATGTCCAGTGAAGATGGGATCTTTGTCACTTACAATAATATTTGGGTTGCCATGTAGCTTTTGAACTGTCTCCATGAATGCGATGGAAACTGTACTGGCTTTGAAGGGATGAGAGAGTGCACAAAAGTGTGTGTACTTGGTCATTCTATCAACAATTTCCATGATGACACTCTTTCCTTCAGACTTTGGTAATCCTATGATGAAATCCATGGAAACCTCCTCCCAGCGCTAACTTGGGATGGATAATGGTTGTAAAATAATTGGGGTCTTAATTGTTTCCACCTTATTTTGTTGGAAAACCAAACATTCTGCCACAAACCTTTGAACATCAGTTTTAAGGCCATCCCAAAAAAATTCCTTCTTGACCCTATGGTAGGTTTTCAAAAATCTTGAGTTCCCTCCTACTGCAGAGGTGTGAAATTCCAATAATACATTTTGTTTAAGTTGGGATTCTTACATAAATATAAGCAATCTGTGTACCATAGTGAATAATTTTTCCATGTAAATGTATTTGATGCACTGGAATCCTGTTGCAACCTTTGAATGAGAGTCCACACGTTTTCATCATTCTTCCATTCATCCTTTGCTTTTATTATCCAGTCGGGTTGGATGATTAAGATAGCATAGAGAAAGGCCTCAATATCTTCATCCTTTCTTGAAAGTGCATCTGCCCGAACATTTTCCTTCCCTTTTTTATCGACGATTTCAAAATCATAACCCAATATATTGGTCACCCATTTTTGGTGTTCTTTTGAAGATATTCTTTGTTCTAAGAAGTATTTAAGACTATCATGATCTGTTTTTACCTTGAAGTGCCTACCTATTAGGTAAGGACTCCATTTCTTCCATGCTTGTAGTATTGCCATAATTTCCTTCTCATAAATGGGTTTGTGTAAGTCTTTTCCCTTGAGTGGTAGAATTTCAAAATCCAGGGGCCTTCCTTCTTGCATTAGGACAACACCAATTCCATTTCCCGAGGCATCACATTCCACAATAAAGGTTTTTGTGAAGTCTGGAGTGGTCAAGACAGGAGATTTTCACATCACCTCTTTAATTTTTTCAAAATCTTTAGTTGCCTCTGGAGTCCATGAAAATGCATCCTTCTTAGTTAGTGTCGTTAAAGGTGCTTCTATTCTTCCATAGTGTCGAACAAACTTGCGGTAGTAACCTGTCAAACCCAAAAATCCTCTAAGATTCTTCAATGTTTTGGGAATCGGCCAGCCCATCATGGCCTTAATCTTGTTAGGGTCTACCTTGACACCTTCATGAGATACAATATGACCCAAATACTCTACCTCATTCACTCCAAAGAAACATTTGGATGGTTTGACATATAGTTGTTTATCCTTTAGTAGTTGTAGCACCTGATCAATAGGTCGCACATGATCCACCCAAGACTTGCTATGATTAGTATATCATCAAATAATACTAACACAAATTTTCAAAGGAAGGGATTGAAAATGTAATTCATCAACCCTTGGAATGTGGAAGGTGCATTTGTAAGGCCAAAAGGCATGACCAAAAATTCATAATGGCCTTCATGAGTTTGAAATGTTGTTTTTGGGATATCTTATTCCTTCATTCTAATCTGATGATACCTTGAATGGATATCCAACTTTGTGAAATAGATTGATCAATGTAGTTCATCTAACAATTCATCAATGATGGGAATGGGAAACTTATCTTTAATAGTGATTTTGTTGAGCTCTTTATAATCTAGACACATATGCCATGGGCCATCTTTCTTGAATACCATTACCACCGGTGCAGAGTAAGAACTTTGGCTAGGTCTAATAATTCCAGCCTCTAACATTTCTTCAACCATGCGCTCAATTTCACTCTTTTGGGCATAAGGGTATCTGTATGGCCTGATGTTAGGAAGAGAACTCCTAGGAATTAGGTAAATATCATGATCATGATTTCGAGTGGGTGGAATACCTTTGGGAATATCTTCAAATACTTTGGAATGCTTATCAATGATCCCTTGGAGATCTATGGGAATAGATGGCTTAGATGTTTGAACACCTAGTGAGCATAGTTGTGAAATTACACCTTGATGCCCCTTTTTCAATAATTTTGTCATACCATTGAAGATTATCACCTTATTGGGTTTCCCTGTGATACCTCTTAACTCAATTGCTTTTCCTTCCAATGAAAATTTCATGAAAAGTTTTTGAAAATTAAAATCCATTGTTCCTAATTATTGTAACCATTGGATTCCTAGTACGACATCAGCACCACCCATGGGTATAGAAATCATTGGACTATTAACTACAAATTCCCCCATAGTAATATTGATATTATTGCATTTTCTTAAGAAATTGATAGTTCCTCCATCTGCAATCATTACTTGAAAGTCTGGTGCTGGATATACAAAGCAATTGAGAGATTTGGCTAATTTATAGTGAATCAAATTATGAGTACTACCAGAATCAATTAGGACTACTACCTTTGTCTTTTTGATATATCCTTCGATATTGAGGGTTTGAGGAGTGTTAATTCCATCCAATGCATTACACAATATCTTGGGAGTCAACTCTTCATAAGAAATCATGTCTACATTTTCATCTTGAGATGGTTCTTTTTCTTGTTCTTCTTCCTCTTCACAATCTATGTAGAATAATTTCTTCTCACCACACTTATGTCCCTTACTATACTTGTTGTCACAATTGAAACATAAACCGTTTTTTTTCTTTCCTCCAATTGTTGAGGTGTCAACCTTGTAGGTTGAGGTGTTTTAGAAGAAGGAACATTATTCTCTCAATAGATCTTAGGAGTGGTCCTTCTAGTAGCCATAGCCATATTTTTACTTTCAACATTTCTTGCCACCCTAAATGCATTCTCCAATGATTTGGGTTCCCAAAGATGAACCTCATGTTGAATGTTATCCCTTAAAGTTCCTATGAATACATCAATCAAGTGCTCATCTGGAACATATGTTACCTTTATATTCGATCTTTGGAAGTTCCCAATGTGTTCTGTAACTGAACCCTTTTGCTTGAGATTTATCAATTGGCTAAAGAAGGTATTTCTCCTTGTATCCTCATAGTGTGCTATCATTTCTTCTGTGAAAATTGTCCAAGTGACGAGTGATTTGCGAGAACAAAGCCATCAATATCACACAAATTGATTGGGTTCTAAATATAAAGAAGCAATATGTACCTTTTGTGTATGTGGCCCATTATGTAGATCAAAGAATTGCTCCATCTGAAGTGTCCATGTGATTGGGTCCTTGCCATCAAACTTCCTCATTTCGATCTTAGGAAAGTGGTTGTTCTTCAACCCAAAGTTAGAGTTTCTCCATTCTTGATCCATCTTCCTTGTGTCCTCATCATGAATTTTATGGAATACATTTTCACTTTCAGGTGTCCTCTCTCTTAGGAAAATTTTCAATCCTTCCATGATCTCCCTTTTTAAACCATCCATCTTAGTATTTATTTCCTCCAACTTAGCTTCCGTTGAATCCATCATCTCTTGTAGTTCATATTTTGTTATTGTCTTCTTTTGTAAATCATTTATGTCCCTATGCATTTCTTCACCTTCATCAAGAGTCCAAGTAGGACTATCTAGAGGCTTATTTGGTGTAGAAGTTCCCTTTTTTGGTGGCATGTTGGCCAAGTATCACTTTAAACCTTGATTTTGAGGTGGTTCTGCTAGACAATCTTTCTTTTATTGTATCTCCAAAATTTTGGCCCTTCTGGGTATGAAATTTTATTTTTTTGTAGTTCTCTGATATTTCTTCTCTGTAATGCCACAGGTCTGATCAAAATTTGATGTTCCAAGTGGAATTTATGGTAACTTCCCCACAACTCGCTGATTTTTTTCCTTTCCATGAGATATCACTTGTATAGCATGCCCCTCAAAAAATAATTAATACAAAATTATGAAACTTGTACCAGAAATATTATAGACTATCCACTATCCACTGCAATGGGTCTCACTCAATTTGGATACTCTAGGAAGAATTTATGATTGTTTTATCCATAACACCTGCTTGAGACTAGTCAAATACCCTATCTTCCACAGGGTGTATCTACAAATGTAAGATGACCCAAAAAATGAACTTTTTATCACATATAACTTAATAATTTCTGTAAATATTCTCCATATTTCAAGGTCTGAAACGTTAGAGAAAAAAATTTATAGGGAAAATGGCGTGATGACTCAATTCAAGATGATTCCAAAACCCTATCTTACACAGGTTGTATCTCCTAAAGTATAAGGCCTCAGGAGCTGAAATTTTAAAACAATGTACCTTGATCCATCTACTAAATATCCTACAAAGGGTTCCTTATGAAACGTGGTAGAAAAAATGTTATAGAGAAAATTCCAAGATGTCTCAGATGTAGCAGTGAAACCCCAAGACCTTGAGCTCTGATACCATATATTAAGAACCAAATATAAATATAGCATAGAAAAACCTCAGAATAAGTACTCGAAACCTTGAAAAAGAGATAATTTTAGATAATAAGTCTCTTCGAGGGGGCAACCTCCTTATACCCCACATAAATATCCAAATACAAGATGATTCCAAATGAAAATGTCTCCTTGGTATATATAGGAGACTAAGAGGTACAATTACAACTAATGGACTCAAGCCGACATAAATAAAATAACATTACTAATGTAATATGCCCCAATTAAGGGGTAATGAGCCACTATTTAGGGATTAACAATTCCTCTTTTTCTACCCTACATTTCTTTGTCTCAAGTTCATAAAGGTGTATTCAATGGGAAGGGTTATGGTTACTTGTCTTGGACCTTCATCCTTATTTTCTCCCTCCTTGACCCTCCTCTCATGTGCAAAGTTTATCCTAGGCTAGTGAATTTTGATTCTCCTATCCTAGACTCTTCTTCTAGATAATTTCACGTACCATGGATATTATATAACAATATATGGCTTGATATTAATCAACTAGGGTTCTATCTAGGTTCTTAGGATCATTGGAGTTTACCTCAACTTTTTTAGAGTATGGGTTAAGTCAACCTTATGAGGCTAAGGAACCTACATTGTTTTGTTTTTACAAATCCTAAACATCTAATAAATGGATTGTTGTAATTAACTCTTATCTGGCATTTTAATTGATATATGCATATCTATGATTAGCTTTTGTTGATGTATCTAAGAGGTCTATTGGTTTTGATTTTGTAGATTGGTATTATTTGAAAACATTAGAATTTTAGATTGAATATAAAACACACTTTTCTTCCTTTTGAACTTAATTTAGATTGTTAAATGCCAGGATTTTGGTTTTCATGCTTGAAAAAAACAACTTGGTTATGTTTTTTATGGTTAAAGGGAGAGATTGTTTCTCCTATTTTTTCTTATTATCTAAATAAAATAACAATAGGCCTATAAATTGAGAACAAGCAAAGAGGATTCAAAAAAATTCTTAGAGTTTTTAGGGCTACTACTATTCTAGCAGGGATTTTATTTCTTTTAATGAAATTAGATTTATCAAACTAACAAATGTTGGGTTTAATTAATAAATACAAGAAATATTTATGTTCCACTAGATTTAAATTAGACTCAGTTATTGCATTCAATGTTGTAAAGGAAGTTATGTTTTTCACAAATGAATCAAATAAGATCTAAATATTCTCTACAACATAGAACAACAAACATACAAGGAAATAAGAAGAAAAACATGATAAATAAAAAGGAAAAGAAAAACATAAACTAAATAACTAAACTAATTGATCAACGCATATAATTATTTTGATCAAGAATCCCATCCCTAAAAGAATCCTTCTTAGGATTAATGGGTTCTTCCACCTTGTTTACAATCTTTTAATCTCATTTAATTTCCAAAAACTTTCCTTCTCCTAGAGGCATATAGTTATGAAAACCTAGGGCTCAATACCACTCTGTAATAACCCTCCCCATCATAAAACTAGTTGAGAGGGTGTTACCTCCTAGGATATGTTTTTTTATATAATAAGATAAATTAAATCAATCATATCTAATAAATCATGTAAATAAAAAATGAAATAATTACTATAAGAAGTGTAACATCAAGTACTTTAAATTGGTTGTCTTGCTTAAGATAATCCCCTAGTACAAACTAGTTATCCACTATTAGGTTTCCAATATGGGGAGGGGGTAGGGAAGGGTGTTGATATTATGGTAGCTGCGGGAGGTATTTACCTCCACGTGTAAACCTGACGAGAATAGAATACTTCGGGAAGCAAGAAGAAACCCTAATGAGTTGGATAATAACCCTAGAAGACATGTTGGCTCAAGAAGATAACTTGTATTAGGTTATTAGCCTCCAAGAGAAGAATTCAGCCAGAAGAAATAATATATACTAAATAGACAGATACCCAGAATGAGAAGTCGGCCTAGGTAGTTAGCCATAATTACTATAAATACAGGAGGCCAGTATTCATTCTAGCAAGCAGTCTCAGAATTGCAGAGTAGCACTTGTGTGCACTGCAGTGCCCAGTTTTGTGCACGGGTTTGGAGGAGAGTTTCCATTGCAGCTGCTGTAGCTAGCAGATTAGGCTTTGTCTTGGACTATCTCTTGGTTAGGGTTTGTATTATATGATCATCTCTTGTTTGATGCGCTATCCTTGGGGAAAGGTCTTCTACCTTTTGTTTGGCTATCTAGCCTAGGGTTTGCTTCTGGAATGATTCTCAGTCAAGGTTAAGGTGCTTGGAGGGTGGCTTTGACCTATGGTTGGGTGACAATAATGATATTGTCAATGGTAAAATGACCACAGCCATTATATTCTAACAAGTTATGGGCCCATGCCTCCTTCATTCAGTCTAACTGATGGAAGGAAACATATCCATAAGGATATTAATCTCGTTGAAGAACTACCGCTAGGGTTTCTAGCAGGAGCAGTCACCAAAGCACTACAGCTAGGGTTACTAGCAGGTGCAGTTGTAAAAACCCCAATCCTCTCGTTGAGGCACCTTAAGGGAAGGGATTGACCTAATTTCTGGATAGATCATTGCACCCTAGCCTAACGCATCTCCTGATACTCTCAACAAGCCAAGATGTTGAGGTTGATTTTTTGGTCAAATCTAGGATTGACCAAGTCAAAGCAACCATGACTTACTCTATGAAGTCAGAAAACAAGTTAGATGGAGCTTCTAAAGTGTGGAAGACAAGGATTGACCTCATCCTTTCCAAAAATAAAGTGTTGGATATCGTGAAAGGAAAGATCATGGAACCAGAGTTTGAAGAAGGAAAGAGAAGGAACCGCAGAACATTGCAGTTATGGAGAAGTTCAAAGACGGTGACATCAATGCCATGAGTATCATAGTGGACTCTATAAAAGACCACTTGATACCCTACATCTCCCATCTTGACTCATCTAAGAATATGTATGATGCCCTAACAAACCTCTTCTCAGTCAGAAACATTGGACAAATAATGAGTCTACAGAATGAGCTCTGTGACATGAAGATGAATGATGATTATAGCATAACATCATACTTTGTGAGGATCTCCCAGTTAAGATATCAACTACAAACTATTGAAGAGATTATTTCAGAGAAGGAATTGGTAAACATATTACTCAATGGTCTTACCAATACATGAGATGCATTTGCCGCAAGCATGAACACAAGGAATGAATATCCTACAGTTGAAGAACTTTTGACTTGTTGTGCTCAAGAAGAATCTAGGATCAGTGCAAAAGAGAAGCCCCAAAATAAGTATGATGATCAAGCCTTCATAGCAAGATTCAATAATTTCAGGAACAAAAGGAAGCTTGGTTCAAGGAGGAAGCCAAATCAAGAGAAAGGTATGTCAGAAATACAATGCTTCAACTGTCGAAAGTATGGTCACTATAAGAATCATTGTCCCGAGATAAAGAAAAGGAAGGAGAAACATGAATCATCAGTTGTTGAAGAAAAGGAACCTACAAAGAAGACTAAGTAGGATCAAAGAGACTTCTTCTTATGAAGGTAACAATACTCTTCTTAGTTCTTGTACACATCTTGTTTTCATTGTCTCTGTACATATCTTGTATATCTATCTCTTGGAAGATAATGTGTTCCAAGAAGAACTATACCTATGGAAGAACAACAAGATAAGGATTGCTATCATTATAAAAGTTAGATTATACACATGAAAGGATGAAATACATCAAACAAATCATGTGGAAGCTATTACAAGATAAGAGAAATCAAAATCAATCATGAAGAGACTTAGAAGAAGCAAAGACAAAAAGAAGTCAGCAATCAAGAGGAAATTGGAGAAATACTTATGACGTTTTGCAGAAGACAATAAGACGGAAGAATGGACTATGTTAGACAGAGGGAATCGATTATATATTATAGAAGAAAATAAGGATGCAGACGGAAGCGTGGACTCTGTTAGACGAAGGGAGCCGATTATATGCACTCATACATGAAGCAAGGATTAGGAGGGAGAAGTATATATCCATTGATCCATATCCATTAATCCTATGATCCATTGAAGATGATGAAGTATGTATCCATGGTAGAAGCCATGAAAGATAGTACATGTTCAGTTCAACCTCAGAATAAGTCTTCTTCGAAGAGAAGACTTAAAGTATCCCTAGTTGTCCATCCACATCCACGATTCTATAATGAAAGGAAGAAGTGAAATATTTAGGGCATGGAATCTATAAGAAACACCATGGACCCAAGAGATAAAGAAAAACATCAGGAAGAACATGAAGATTCCAAGAAAGAAAGAGAAGCCATAACAACTAGTCACTCTATTAAGAATCACAAGATTACCAACCTGATATGAACTCAATAAAGAAAATCAAGAAGAGGAACTGAAAGTTGTGATGAAGAACAATGTATATATACAAGAATTACAAGATCCAGAACTAGAGGTTCTCCCAGATGGAGGGAGAAGGATATGATGATTACTTGTTCAAATAAACCATACATACCTCTACATGAGTCTTTATATCATCCGCAATATCCATGGGTTGGAATTCTACATAAGATGAATGCAAAGACTATTCTCCAGAGAAATTGAACAAAGAGTGTATGAAGAACAACCTCAAGACTTTGAAGCATACCAGAAAGAAACCCTTGTATGCAGATGGAAGAAGATAACTTGGTGGAGAACCTCCAATGCACAACAGAAGCGTGGTGAAGATTTTCTATAACAGAGATATTGTATCAAGATGATTACTCAAAAGATCAAATCTCATGATGACAGAAGAAGTGCCACATGGATATGTTCCAGTTTTCCAACAATGATATGCTTTATTGATTAGAGCTACATGAAGCTTTCAGATAAAACTAGTGTTCCAAACCAAAGTACATTTGAAATCAAGCATTACATTATCAAGAAGTACATTTGAAATCAAGCATTACATTATCTGCAATGAAGTCCAAAAAGGATAAAGTGGTTCTCCAATACATATCTCCACAGATGAGCAGATAAGCAGACATTTTGGTAAAGCTTTTGTCCAAGATGAAATAATTTGCGTACTCAATATGGAGCTTGTGGAGATGACTTCCTTATTGAAAAAGGAAGAGATGACTCCCAGGTTGGGAGGGAGCACTAATGTAATATTGATTGATGGAAAGTCATTTTTCATTTCGAAAAATGGTCTAGGAATAGCAGTTTCTTTCTAGTTCAGAAAGTGGATTGAGATTTCTGACGGACAAACATTTTCTAGTTCGGAAAATGGTCCAGATTGTTGATGTACCATAGATAGCGACTTCCCATTGTGGTTAACATGGGAAGTGGTCTAGGGAAGTCTCTCTTCTTGAGGGTTACTAAAAAAGACTGGCCCGCCTCGCCAAACAACGATTTCCCATTTTGGTAACATGGGGAATGGTTTGTTTTGGAGGTTGGTGCAGGATAGTCACTTTCGTTGGAAATGGTCCGGACAGTCATTCCTTAGGGAAGATTCATTCTCTCTAGGTTTCACTTTGTTTAGTGCCATAAGAATGGCCCAAGGTGGGGAATGGTCCAGGTTCAACAATCAAGGACAGACATTTCTTAGGGAAGACTCATTCTCTCCAGGTTACACTTTGTTTAGTGTCAGAGGAATGGCCCAGGGTGGGGAATGGTCCAGGCTCATAAATCAGGACAGATATTCTTCCTTGCTTGAGAAGAATAGTCCAGATAGCTCATAATTGATGTCTTACCTTTTTTAGGGAAGATACTCTTCCGAGATCTCACAGATGTGAGTGGAAGAATGGCCCAGATGATTCAGTTTATATCATAACATTGTTTCTATGCAGGTTGATATCAGATGATTGTTATGAAGACCGTATGTTTCTGAACAGTAGATGTATACTAATGTGGTGGATGTGTTCCACTGTTTGATCAAGTGTTTGTGTGATACTTGGTGTGGTAGTATACCACTAGATTGTAGTTGTGTACTACTATGGATAGACACAGTTGTGTTCTATTGAATGATATTGTTCCAATTGACTTGAAGACTATCAACAGTGTTGAAAATGATTATCAGCTAGATGGATGATCAATGAACAAAGATTTCCCAGATAGAAGAATGGTTCTTGTGTCACTCTATGGAGTGAGCATCATGTCTGATTGCCCATATAGAGTATGGTTCTGAGAGATGATGCAGCTGATGAAACTGATGGTGATGATGGTGTTGATGATCTAGTCATGATATAGTCTATAAAACTATGTTTATTCTACCGGGTGAATGGTATGTTTTGTGCTCAAGACCATTACCTGTAATACCTCCCTAGCTAGGAGGGAGTGTTGATATTATGGTAGCTGCAGGAGATATTTACCTCCACGCGTAAACCTGATGAGAAAATAATACTTAGGGAAGCAAGAAGAAACCCTAATGAGTTGGCTAATAACCCTAGAAGACATGTCGGCTCAAAAAGATAACTTGTATTAGGTTATTAGCCTCCAAGAGAAGAAGTAAACCAGAAGAAATAATATATACTGAACAGAAAGATACCTAGAATGAAAAGTTGGCCCAGGTAGTTAGATAGAATTACTATAAATACAGGAGGCCAGTCGTCATTCTGGCAGGCAGTCTCAGAATTGCAGAGCAACACTTGTGCGCACTACAGTGCCCAGTTTTGTGCGTAGGTTTGGAGGACAGATGCCATTGCAACTATTGCAGCTAACAGATTACGCTTTGGCTTGGACTATATCTTGGTTAGGGTTTGGACTATATGATCATCTCTTTTTTTATGCACTATCCTTGGGGAAAGGTGTGCTACCCTTTGTTTGGCTATCTAGCCTAGGGTTTGCTTCCAGAATAATTCTCAGTCAAGGTTAAGATGCTCGGAGGGTGGCTTCGGCCTATGGTTGGGTGACAATAGTGATATTTTCAATGGTAAAACGAGCACATACATTATATTCTAACAAAGGGGAGGTTGGATATCATATCCAAGAGGTTTCTTTCCACCTAAACAATGAATTCACCTGAATTCAGGTGGTTTCCCTTGATCATGGGATCAATATCAATGATTTTGTAGGTTAAGGATAAATGATCTAGGAACTCAACACAATTCACTCATCTAGAAAACAATCACATCAATGAGAAAGACATCCAAATGATTAGCAATATGTCGCATAGATTCCCTTGGACTTAGAAAAACCCCATACCCCTCGATGTTATGGTATGTAGGAACACCAACTCTATATCTTGACATACCTTGGGTTGGTTAGCTACACATCCAATTATAGGATTCCTCTACAAAGAATATATTTTCCACTCTAGCACCTAATGAATACCCCTAGTTAGTTAGGTGCCACATCCAATTGTAAATTCCCAAATGCCCAAAATAATTTTCCAAGATCAAGCAATGGGAATTAGTATCCCTAATTGGTCAGGTACATCCACAATGTCATCTACTCACTTATATGTGCTATAGAAATTATCATTCCTAGTTAAATAAATGTCATCTTCGAAAATGTTCACTTCTTCTTATTCAACTTGTTATCTCTCCAGGAAACTCTCCTAGGCTGTAAGTCGGAGATGCCTGGTAACTAACTCTTTTTTGGGAAATGTTTTCTCAATATTTGATATGGTTTTTGTGGATCAAAATGAATATCCAAGGGCTGGACTGTGTTTTCAGGACTGTCTAG
>ML809054.1:0-67489 GCA_009831015.1 Picea engelmannii
GGGATGAGCATTTGCATTACATTCAGCATGCCTACAACCGTGCCAAGCACTCTTCTACAAACACTTCACCTTTCGAAGCTTGTTTTGGGTATTTGCCTAAATCACCTTTAGATTTTATTCTTGAGAAAGATGTGGCCATGGATCGTCATAGTGACATTGACAAAGCTCGCATATTCATTGAAAGAATTCAGCTCATACATCAGCAAGTGCAGGAACAGCTTGTAAAAAGTCAAGGCAAATACAAGGAGAGGCATGATAAGCACAGAATTGATCATAAATTTCAAGAAGGAGATGAGGTATGGCTGCATATTAGTAAAGATAGAATGCAGAGAGAAGGTAAAAAACTGAAGCCTATTCATTATGGTCCATTCAAGATCCTTAAGCAAGTTGGAAATAATGCTTTTCAATTAGATTTGCCTTCATACATGCAAATGTATTCCATTGTGAATCTGGAAAATTTACGTTTGTATGAGCCTCCTTTAATTTCTGATTATGAAAATGACATTCAGCTACCTTCCATAGAAGATTTCTCGCCAGAATTTTTGGATGAGTTGAAAGAGGATGTTATTCTAGACAGAAGGACACGCACTTCAAGGAGGGGAAATGTCGATTATGTCTGGGTTGGTCTTAAAGGCAGCAAACCGAGTAAGGCCAAGTGGATTGAATTGGAAAAGGTGAGGGACATGTACCCTCATCTTCTTAACAGGTAATTGAAGGCTTTTGGGGTCCAAAAGCTTCCCAATTGGGAGGTGTGATCAGGAGATCATGTCCTAAGTGGAGAAAATGCTCAAAATTGAACTTTCTCAGAAATGGTTGAAGTTGAAACGACCGGATAGGTCTCATCGTTACGATCCTGCTGGCGTGAACAGCACGCAAAACCGACTCTGCATGACAAAGTTATCTCAGTCAGAAATTTCTTATTTCATTATAAAATAAAAAAAATATATATACATATAATGAAATTATAAAAAGAAAAATTAAAAAATAAAAACATTATTGAAATGGGTTTTTGTTAACCAAATATTTTGTGGGCGCATAGGCCGCCACCTGTCCATATTCAAAAAACACAATAGAACGCGCAACCAAGAGTGGAGGGGATTCGACCGTGGGTCGTTTCCATGACAGCCCCGCGCCCTAACCACACGGGCTAGGGCTGTTGGTTTCATTGAAAAGGGTGCGCTTCTTTTTTAAGGTGGACACATGGGTGGAGGCGCGTGAAAAGGGGGCCATCCCCTAAGGACCAACCACATGGTGCACAAGACCACGAGCAGAACCGTGGCATTAACCCGTTAACTAGCAGTTGGCGCGTTTTTTGGGGCGGAGTCCACCAATTTTGATTTTTTTCTATTTTTGGTGAGGTTAACTTCCACTATTCCGATTTTAGTGGAGTTTTTGGGGAAAAGAGAAGGAGAGTTTGTTATTGGGAGATCTGGAGCTACAGGAAACCATTCTTCACGTTTTTTTGGTCGATTTTGGGTATTCTCAGCCTTATGGAGCCAATGGAGCAGGTTGCAGAGCCAACAGAGGTGTCGTTCAGCCATTTTCAGGGCAGATGAGCTTGAGGAGCCATCGGGGCCTTGAGTGAAGAGGAGTTTTATTGGAGCAGCTTTCACTGTTTTATGTGATTTCAGAGTCATTTCCAGTTTCTGTCTGTACTCAGAATTTGTGCCTTCAGCAGGTTTGGACTTTTTATTGGCCTTTTTCTCATTGTAGCACCATTTTGAGCATTAATAGAGCAAGGACATGCCCATTGGGAGCCTTGGACCCGGCAGATGTAGCCCAGGAGGGGTGAACTGCCTCAACATATGCTGTGTGTTTATGATGAATTTCTTTATGCTATGTTAGACAGATTTAAAATATTGAATCAAAAAACAAAAACTACTCTCTCACACAAAGAGATTAAATCTTGAAGATAGAATACTTTGCACATTTAATATTAATGAGAATGAATACTTTGCACAGCAAAACAAATACTTTCATTTTCAGATCATGCAGGGTAATATTCCTGCAAAGGGGGAAAACCTAGGAATTCCTTCCTCACAAGGACCTTGGAATCAGTGGCAGGGATCAGTTGCCTCGTCAGGGATGTCAACCGGAGGCAACCCCTTCCATGGTCAATGGAACCCCCGGCAAGGCTCAGTACCTATGCTCATCGGATCAGCAGGGGGAAACCCTTCCCAAAATCCTTGGAACGCAATGCAAGCCCAACCTTCTACGTCCTATTACAGGAGCCAACCGATGACATCTCAACAAACGTAGAATCTATATGCTAGTCACGGCCATGGTTTTTACTAGAACCCTGGCCAGCAACCTAACTTTTATTGGCAACTTGGTGCCAACCAAACTCCAGGCTCCTTTTTCCCTGGTTATAACCAACAACCCAAACTTCCATTTCTAGCAACCTTGCACTTGCCAGACTTGTCAATATTACTAAATGACCCTATCTGTCACAATCCGCATTGGCCTCCTACGCTGACCAAGTTTCGTTTGGACATTCCAAAGTTCGAAGCTAATCCTAATGAAGATCCAGGTGATCATATGACTACCTTCCAACTATGGTGCTCGTCCAACTCACTGAGAGACGCCTTCATACAGTTGCATTTGTGTTGGTTGTGGAGCCTGATTATCTTCCTGATTCAGAGGTCTTTTACTTTTAGCCATGTTTATACCCCATGAAGTATTTACACCTCAGAAGTATGTACACTCTTCCACGTGGGGGAGTGCAGAGGGGGGGTACCCCCTCTGTGGGGTCCGGGGAGGCTATACCCCTGGCTAGGGGATCTGGGGGCAAGTGGGCCCCTAGCGGGGGTTCGGGGGTAGCATCCCCTAATGGGGGTTCGGGGGTGAATCCCCCAAAGGAAAAAATGCCTTCTAAATGTATATTGTAATTTCATTGTAAATCTGGACCGTTCATTATAAGGTCACAGATCTAATGATAGAGATATGTTAGGGTTTTTTTCCCTAGAAGGAAACCCTGTTTTATGAGGGAAATGCATTGCAGCTATGCTTGATGGAGAATATTGTATTTTGAGATAGGATACTGTGAGAGAAAGAAGAGGAAGTTACAATGGGTTTGTTGTAGGTTGTATCCCTTCATATGCTGGATAATAATAAAGGAAGGACCTGGCAATTTCTCTGGTGGACGTAGCCCACACTGGGTGAACCACGTAAATCTATGTCTCTAATGTATTGTATATATTTTTTGTTTTGTTTCCGCATTTGTTTTATTTTATTGCTCCACGGCCCTATTTTTTTAATAGTTTGTTTCAACGTACTCTCATCAGGAGTGCTGTGAAATGGTACATTAAGCTCGACCACTCGAGATACTCTTCCTTCAGCAAATTGGATATGGATTTCTTAAACCATTTTCAATTACCTGTGAGATACGATGTCGGCACCGATTTACTGGCCAATTTTGAGAAAAAAAAGGCGGACCATATCTCCGATCACATTCGAGAATGGAGACGCCAAAAGCATTTTATCAAAGTATCGGTCCCACCATCATTCCTGCTTGAGTGGTTCCTCAAGTCTTTGGTACCTTAGCTATCCAAAGATGTCACAACGTCGGGGGTATCTTCAAAAGAAGACACGATAATGAGAGCTCAATAGCTAGAGTTGATTTACTCTCACTCTGGTTTACTTTACGAGATTTTTCCAGATGCACCACGGTCAATACTTGACAAGACTAGACATAGATCTGGACCACATGTCGATGGTATTGTTGGTTCAGCGCAAATGAATACTGATGATCAGCTATCAAATCAATTGCAGCAATTGTTGATACAGTAGATAGAGGACAGCTAGACCATTGGTTCAGATGATCGCCCTACCCAGAAGTCAGATGTACACAGTGTGCAATTGAAGAACTTGAAGGCCACACAACAACCTGACGGAAAGAAAAAACAGAGAAAGAAGGGTAAGGGGGGTAAGAAACCTACCAATAACGTTGTTGGGGGAAACATAGAAAAGAATAAGTCGAAGTATCCCTGTAATATTTGCAAGGAAGACCATCCGACTCACCAGTGCCCTCGGCTTGTGGAGGCCCGGAATTTATTGGCACAGTTGCAGCCTGGCGTGTTAACGAACCCATTTCCACATGGTAAAAATTTATCTCAAGCCTCTTCGAGCATGGATGGGGTCAGTCAGGGACCCCCTCCATCTATGAGTAATCCATCATCCGTGAATGTGTATATGGTGAAAGGTGATGCTTATATAGCGACTAGAGCGCACGATTACAGAATGCTAAACACCTCTGAGAAGGGTAAAGAAGCCAAAAACCCAACTCTTCCTCTCCAGATAGAGAAGACGTTGGGAAAAACAATGGCACGCATCCCAAAAGGTGCATTCAAGAAATCTTCTCACAATCCAAATGAAAGGGCCACCCAAAACTACTCTGTGGTGGAGGATTTGTCTCAACCCCCTTGTGCAATGTCCACTTTGGAGGTCCTCTAGAGCTGCCCTTCCCAGAGAAAGGATCTGTTAGCTATCTTAGGATCTGCTGAGACTTTTAATCTAGGAACAATCATGCTTGATATAACTGACTTAAAACCTCATCCCCCTTACCACGTAGAATTTCAAATAGTAGTGGATTACACCACGAAAACTTTTTCTTGAAACATTTTATGCATGGTGGTTGATGAGGGAACCTTGACATGTGTAATGTCTTTGGTGTGTTGGAAGGCCATTGGACAACCTGTCTTGTCTCCTTCACCTACTCTTTTTACCATGTTCAATGTTTGTTCGTTCCGACCACATGGAATTATCCCCTCTTTTCCCATGTAGTTAGGGGGGAAGACCATGTGCATCGAAGTTGAAGTGGTCGATGCACCTCTCGACTACAATCTTTTGTTAGGTAGGAGTTAGACCTATGCCATGCAAGCGGTGGTCACTACAGTTTTTCGGGTCTTGTTTTTTCCACACGAGGGTCGGAGCATGACCATTGATCAATTTTCCTTCTCCCATCCTGAGTCTTCATCGGGGGCATCCTGGCATCGTTAACATAGGGGTTGGTTTGTGCCCACCTTTTATGGGTACTTTCGATTACCCACCTCCAACCAACAATGTCAATTACATATCATCGGTCCCCGACCAGCATAGAGCTGACATTTTCAAATCTTGTCATTCCGTACGACTTACTTTCACGACCCGTGGACTCTTTCTTCCCCATCAGCCATGATGGAAGGGACAGGGCACAATGGGATGGCCATGCCCTTGTCCACGACAGAAGTTGCATACTCTATAGTCCAGCAAGTTTCCGTTGACCCCGATCTGACTCTCATGCAGGAGTTAGATCCAGTTCTTGAGCCTATTTGGGCTCAAGGTTCACTCACTGATACTAATTCTTTAGACTTGGTATTGCCCTCAGATGAGGTGATTATCGAAGCAATGACTAGTCCAGACAGACCCTGGGATGATCTCCATAATAGATATTACTTCCACCCAGAGTTAAGAAGAATTGAAGCAGGTGAATTCACTTTGACTATGAATGGAGATAGGTCTTGTCCTATCAACCCTTTGGCTACGCACACAGTTTACGCTGAAGTAAATATGGAAACCATTTCTAAAACGGTACCTATAGATATCTACAGAATCCCTGGCATCATGGACAATGTTTTTGTCGAAGCAGACTGCTCCCCCGAGGATATGCCAGGCATCGACCCACAAAGTGTCGATCATGAGCAAACTTTGTTGTCTTTCAAGCTCGCTCTGAGATCCAAAAGCATCATCTGGCGAGACTACATTTATTTTTTTTGATCTCATCCGGATTAACTGAAAAAAGTAACCTCTTTGGGTCTTCTTTTAAGCTCTTCTCAGACCCTATAAACATGAAAAAATTTCTGAGTGATCTTGTTGCCCTTCACACTCGCCAAACTAAAATTTGAAGGCACGCCTGTCTAGCAGTAGTTTGCCCCTTTTTTGATCCGAATGGTCACCTATATGAACAAAGGTATACTCTAGGAGATTTGGCTCGCTAGAAGAGTATTCTCAGGTATAATTTTAACCCTTTTTTGGACCTGAGGGACTAAGTTTATGAAAAAGGAACCCCCATGGAGTCCATAGTTAAGCTCTTTTCAGACTCCCTAAAATTGAAAAGATGGTCGAGTGACCTTGTTTCTTCACACTCGTTAAAATGGTCCAGAAGAACATCCCATACGGAGTCCACAGTTAAACTCTTTTCAGACTCCTTAAAAGTGAAAAGATTGTCGAGTGATATTGTCTTTGTCACACTCGTTAAAATTATTTTGAATAGACGTCTTTTTGGTGCTATCTTACCCCTTTTTTGAGCCAACTAGACTACCTTTGAAAAAGGTACGACGGTGGAGTCTCCTTTTACGCTTTTTCAGACTCTCCAAAATTGAAAAACCACTGAGCTTACCTTCTTTGGGCTCGTTAAAATTACATCGAAGGATGTTATCATTGTGTCTTATTAATTGCATTTCCATTCCCACGTCTTTGGCCTAATGCCGGATCCATGTTTCTCTCAACTGAGCCACCTAAAGCATGCCTTATATGTAATCCTTGTAGCACTTTGCTTCTACATCTTGACACCTTGACCGATAGGGGAATTTTCCCGAGTGTCCTTTTCCTGCACATGTCTTCTTGCTATGAGCATCAGTGTGTTCCTTGCAGTTGGAACTAAGTATCTTTGCAACACTCATTCCTCCTTTGTAACGTAGCATTCTTTTATTATTTTTCAAGCTTTCCAAAATAATTGAAAAAGACAAAAAAAAATCAAATATGCCCCAAAAAGAGGAAGGGAAAAGTATTTTCTTTTTTGGCAGCACAATGAGTCGCCCTTGGATAAAGCACATCCTTCCTTTTTTTGTCAAGCTATGGGATTTAATATGACCTTAAAAAGTTGTTCTCGCTACATAGAGTTGTTTCCTCCTCCATTTGGTTATTCTTTCAAACATATGGAGAGTTTGTGTTGTCTCCTGCATCGTGAGATTATGTCAATACCTTGTTGCCTAAGTCTCATCATTTGTCATTCTATTATCCAAGGGAATTTTTTACTAATCTTGAGTTGGCCCTTCTAATGTTTGTCTCTTGTCCCCATGCCCAGTCATTCTAAAAAGTCCAATCAATTCCTTGTTCAAAATCAATGAAGTCCTCTGCCTGATCACTAAAATCCTTTTGTCTATCCCCGACGAGTCATCGAAGACCTCTGGGTAGTGAATTCATACACTGATATTACACTCCTACCTGAGTTTCAATATTTTGAAGTTATTTCTCGAGCTCTGAAGACCTCATCTCCAGCCATTAGGCGTCTTTGGCTTCTTGAAGATGGATACTATACATGTATATCTTTTGATTTTGAGATGTAAATCTGTTGTGTATTGTTTGCAGCTACACTTTATATATAGTTATATGAAATGGATCTGCAGTGTATCTGATTGGCAGCCATGATTTTAGTTTATCCCGAGCATAGGTATGCCCGCCTCAATGAGACAAATTTGTTATTTTGTAGAAGGCACCTCCTGAACTATGGTCCCTGGGCTCACTCACTTTGTACATTGGTGAATATTTGTAATGTGTTTCGGCCATCAGATACTCTTCTGACCTCACACATTAAGGGGCATCTGTTATAACCCTAAATTGCACCATACATGCACACCTAGCATCAGGCCATCTAACTTGCTATCTTTTCCAAGCCATCACTGAACAACCTCTTCTAAAAATCATTGTTTTGAGGGAATACGTGCCCTGAACCACCACTGACCATGTGCATACTCTTGTTGCACCAATACAGCCCACGTATACCCACAGAATATCAAATTTTGCATAGGATACTGGTTTCTGGGTCGTTACTTAACCATTTGACTGCAAATAGCCAGTCACCCCAACTGTTACCATCTCTTCTGGCCTATAAAAGAAGGGGTTGGGTTCCCATGTCAAAATGGAAGAACGAGTGTTGAGACCCTAAATTGACATCCCCACTACCCTATTTTACTCCTCATCTATACCTTTTTGGCTTACCTAAGCTTAGGTAATGACAAAGAATACTACCATTAGCCATTGATAAGGTCATGAGGTAAAGTATAATTAATTCATGCATTTTTGTGGTTGATTGAGATAGGATATTAAATTTTTCATGTATTAATGCTTCAATTTGCTATGTATAATCTTTGACCTCTAGATAAATCCAGCCTTCTTGTACCAGCTCAGCTATCTGGTACTTGTCCACTAGACTACCACTGTCTGAATCCGGTACCAAGCACATCCGGTACTGAATCTCACCTGTCACGATCCGGTACCAATGGTTGTGGATTATCGTGATCAAGTACCACCATTTGTGCACTGTTCGGATCCTGTACCATCTACTTTTCACGATCCGATACCAATTCAGAAAGCCGAATGTACCAAGTTTAGCTCCAAATCGTGCCCAAGACAACTGTTGAATGTTTATTGAATCATAAATGTTTTAGCAAAGCTATGTTAGGATAGTTTGTTGTTGCTTCATCCTCATGCACTTTGTGTCATGAGGATGAAGCTTAAAATATGTAACTGAATAATTAAATTTAACAATTGACTGATTTGCAAATGATTTCACCTCCTTGTGTTTCACGACTAAGATTGTTTAAATAGTCATGGAAAGGATGGTGGAAGGATTAGAGAGTTAGCATAATACAGATGTGAAGCAGCATTATATATTCCAGAACATATTCTAGGTGAAGATTAATAGAAGGACGTCATTTATCTTTATGACTTGATTGTCTATGATTGAATGTGAGGTGAGTTGTTAGCATAGTTTGATTCTATGTTTTGAAGTTTGAGTGAGAGTAATGTGTGGGTTGAAAACAAGTTTACTGTAGACTCTAGTCGCTAACCTATTGAAGCAGCAAGGGCCCACTGCCCAACAAAGGTCAGAACCTCCATAGATTAGTATTAGCATTTTCTTTAAATAGTGTGAATGTTATATTAGCTGAAGCTTTAATTCCTTCGGATGATAGCAGTATAGTTTAGACTATAATTTTAATTATATGATCGCTTAGAGAGATTTACTCACTCTGTTTTTCATATGCTCCGTTTTTATGAATTTGATTTTGTTTCATAGACATGAATGTTGGCAGCAGTAGTCAAACATATTTGAAGAAGAACTAGTGAAGTTTACAACAGCACATTGTGAACCACAACATACTCAATATATTGACTATTGAACTACCCATGCTATGTCTTGATGATTGATGTGTGATTTCCCTTTCAGAAGTGTGGTTGCATAGTTAATTCTCTAGGTCAAATAGAAGAGTTTATCTATCGGAGGAACTCCATCTCATACTTGCATGTGCCATAATGGAGTAGATAGCCTCTCTATGAAAGACAACCAAAGTGCATTTCTATTTGCTAGTTTGTTTTGTTTCCAGCATACATAATCTAGAATAGTTCTATACTCATGACATTAGAATTACCTTTCTTACTGGTGTCTTGTAACTCTATTGATTACGAATCCTGGATTGATAATTAATGATTTCATTATACTAAACATATAAGCAGTACAACATTTTGGCGTCGTTGTCGGGGAGTTGCAAATGGTAGGAAGTAATTTTTAGCTTAGATTGTTTGCATAAATTTTGAATGATTTTAAAGGCTTCTTGAGGGAGGAGGATAAAATGTTTAATATGTGAGTTAAGAGCCACACGGCCACTAGAGTGGGGTTCTCCAAAGCCAGGTTGCCTTCTTACCTTCTATATAGAATTAGGATTTCAATTCAGTTAAGAATCAAATTTTCATTTTATGCATAGATATAGAGATAACAAGGGTAGATTTGTAATCTCTAAAGATTCAAAAACAACCNACTAATCCAACTAACACTGGTGCAGGAAAAATTTCACTAGGATAAAATTCAAAGGGAGCCAGCGAGGCTCCAGAAGGAGAACCTAAAACGGAAGAATCAGCGTCGGGGCAGGCAGAATGTGAATCTGTTGAACATTTAGGAGATAGAAAATCCATTTTCTGAACCATCTATTAGTAGAATGGCAAAAGAAGAAGGAAATGTAGCCACAGAGACAAAGAATTTTGGGTTTCCAATCTTGGATATTTCCAGAAACATTAGAATGAAAAATATCCCACTATCATCATTACCCACTTTCAGAGGTATGTCAACTGAAGATCTAGATTCATTTTTATTCGAGTTTGACATATTATGTAGAATCTATAACTACTCAGACGATGCCCAAAAACTTAAGCTCTTTCCTGCTACAATGAAATATTCAGCCTTAATATCGTTCATGAGCTTAGGATAAAATACAATCCTCTCTTGGGATCAGATGAAAGACACATTTTTATGGAAACACCAAGACTATTGTGAGGACAATGCTAAAAACAACATTTTTAAAATGCAGCAAATAGAGGATGAAAGCCCTAAAGACTACTTAGAAAGGTTCTTATGCAACTATCAAAAATCAAAACTATTCACCACAAACCCAGTTGTAGTAAGAGTTGTATTCTTGAAAGGTCTTAAAGATGACTGCATAGAAGTTTTAAACTTGTTGAGTTCAAGATATGTACACCAAAAGCCTTTTGCAGAGATTGCAGATTACTGTAGAAAATACTAAAGAGGATAAACTAAAACAGGCAAAGGACCAAGAGATCCTTTTAGCATAAATACAAAACAAAGCTCAGGGACTGTCGCCAGAACTGAGTTAGGAAACTTATTAGAGAACTTTAAAACAGACATCTTGAGAACAATCAGTAACCAGTTAGATACTCTAAAACTGAAAAACAAACAAGAAGAAGAGGATGCTTTAGCAATATTTTGTCATAGATGTTGAAAGAAGCACAATGAGAAAGAATGCCCATTAAATGTCATAGAAATTTGTGGCCTATGTACACTAGAACACCCCACATCTGAGTGTCGAACTTTTCTTGAGCTAGAAGCAATGTATAGCGGAGGAGGAGTCTCACAAGAACAACCATACCCTTCCAAAAGACCTTGGAGAGCCCAAAACCACAATACATTTTATGACCCTAATGCACAATATCAACAACAACAATGGGTTCCTTCTCCAATGACCTATCCACAATGGACACCTCAGCAAGATCAAACTCAACCTTGGCAACAAGGTTGGAGGGGACCTGCATATGGAAATCCCTCTTATCCTACATATCCATAGTACCCTGCAAACATTTCCCAATTACTACCTAGATTCAACCCACCATAAATGCAAGCTTTACTCCCACCTCCTATACAACAGCAATTTACAACCCCCTTGAACCCTCACCAGTAGCAGCAACCACCTATAAATGCCAATCAACATCAAAACTAAGCTTCCCACAACCATCTGAAGCCAACAACAATCATTGCCCAGCCAATCCCTAACCCCAATAATCGAACCACCCACCCGATCCAAAATATAGAAGTTCAAACCTTTCCCACATATGAAATTCAACTACGATCCAGGAAAGTTGTAAACCAATCAAATCCTGCAGTAATAATTTAGGAAGAAAATGATAACCATTCTGAGGAATAAAACACTCAAACCACCCCTACAGAAGAAGAGACCTCCCCTCCTATTCCAATCACTTCTCAGTTTGTACAAGTACCCCAACAAGTTAATCTCCCACCCTACCCGGAAAGACTATTAGTGAAGAAACCTGACAGAGATATAGAAGATGAATTACAAAATGTATGTATAAAAATACCTATGTTGCAAGCCATTAAGGATATCCCCATATACGCCAAAATCATAAGGGATCTTTGCATCAAGAAACCGGGAAGGAAGAAGAAGGAACCTCCCCTTGTTCATGTGGTGGGACAATTATCTGAATTTATTTCTGAAATGCCATACAAATATAATGACCCTGGAAACCCAATAGTCATTGTTGAAATTAATGGTATTTCTCTACCAAACACACTCATTGATTTGGGTGCAGCAATTAATGTAATGCCTTTTGACACTATGAAAAAGCTCCAAATCATCCAGTTAAGACCAACCCAAACCATGATAGAGTTGGAAGATAAGTCATTCATTGGCCCTGCAGGAAGTCTAGATGATGTCACAGTCACTCTAGCTTCATGGGAATATCCAGTAGACTTTTTAGTCATCTATTCTAAATCATCCTCCAAACCAAGACACCCTATGGTTCTTGGCCGCCCTTGGCTGGCCATAGCAGATGCCTATACCAGTTGTTGGTCTGGTGAGATGACTATATCCAATGGCACACATAGCCAAAAACTTGTTCTCTTCCCTCCTGCCCAACCGGCACAGGATATACCTGTTTGGTTAGAAAACCCTTATGGAGAGGAAGATTGCATCAGACCCCTATTAACACTTGAACAAGTAAGATGAATGCAAGAAAAATCGGATGAAAAAGTCTTAAGTTTATTTTTGGCTGACACAAATTGCATTGAATACCCGAGGTCTTTTGCAGAATTGTCACATATTTTCATTTCTGAATTTCAAAAAACTTGGCACCCTGATATCACTCAATTATATACTTTATCACCATCTTCCTCAGAGAAGGAAGAAAATATTGAACTTGTTGAGATTATCCCAGGAAAACCTTTGTATATCAACTCTAGTTTGGAACCAGAACAAAAGACGCAAGTAATTGAAATGCTCCAAAGACAATTTGATGCCTTTGCATGGGATTATGTAGACATGAAAGGCATTCACCCTGACACATGCACACATCATATCTACACTAATGACCAAATCAGACCAGTTAGACAGCCTCAGTGAAGGATGAATCCAGCCCTTAAAGATATTGTAAAAGAGGAATTGCAAAAACTCCTTCAAGCCAATCTCATATACCCCATTTCAGATAGTCAATGGGTATCTCCACTTGTCATAGTTCCCAAGAAAAATGGTAAGTGGAGGATATGTGTAGACTTCCAGAAGTTAAACAAAGCCACCCATAGGGATTATTTCCCCTTACCATTTATTGACCAGGTGTTGGATACCTTGTCCGGAAAGAAGTATTTTTCGTTCCTGGATGGGTTTAGTGGTTATAACCAAATACAAATAGCACTTGAAGGCCAGGAGAAGACCACTTTCACCTACCCACGGGGTACCTATGCTTATAGGGTGCTCCCTTTTGGACTTTGCAATGCCCCAGCCACTTTTCAAAAGGTTGTCCTAGCCATTTTCTCTGACTTGACCAATGATTGCGTGGAAGTCTACATGGATTACTTTACACTCCATGGACAAGACTTCCAACAAGCTTTGACTAGTCTAGAAAAAGTCTTGATAAGGTGTAAGGAAAATAACCTTTCCTTAAGCATTGAAAATTCAAAAATGATGCTCACTGAAGGTATTGTTTTGGGACATCACATTTTTGGTTCTAGAATGAGAGCTGATCCGGCAAAAATTTATATTATTACACAAATCAGAATACCTTCCTCACAAAAGGAAGTTTGCATCTTTTTAGGGCATGCTGGCTACTATAGAAGATTCATTCTGAATTTTACAAGCCTAGATACCCCTTTATTCAAGTTATTATCTAAAGAAGCCAAATTTAAGTGGGATGATGAATGCCAAATATCTTTTGAAATTCTAAAACAGAAATTGTCAACTACCCTTGTATTAAGAGGACCAAATTGGTCCCTTCCTTTTCATATCTGTACCGATGCCTCAAACACATCCCTTGGGGCAGTTCTTGGACAAAGAGAAAATCAAATGCCCTATGCTATTTACTTTGTCAGTAAAAATCTGTCTCCAGCTGAAGTTAATTATATGGTCACAGAAAAAGAATTGCTAGTTGTAGTCCATGCTATCAATAAATTTAGACACTATATTACAGGATATCAAGCTTTTGTACACACTGATCATTCAGCCATCAAATTATTAATGAACAAACCTGTAACAAATCCTAGAGTTACAAGATGGATCTTATTATTGCAAGAGTTTAATATCAACATTATTGATAGACCTGGTAAGGATAATCTTGTGGCTGATTTCTTAACTAGAATGATTCATCTGGGAGATAATGCACCAGTAGAAGATAACTTTCCTGATGAAAATGTGTTTGCTATTTCTACATTCACTCCTTGGTATGCAGATGTAGCTAACTTTCTTGTGATAGGGAGGATGCCTCAGAAATTGTCTCCTATAGAAAAACATAAAGTAATTCAACTAAGTGCAAACTACATGTGGCACGATGATTGCCTCTACAAAATAGGACCAGATTTGGTAATAAGGAGATGTGTAAGGGAAGATGAAATTCATGATATTCTACAAGCCTGCCATGATGGTCCTTGTGGAGGACACTTCATAGACAAGAGGACTACTTACAAAGTTCTGCAATCTGGTTATTACTGGCCTCATATTTTCAAAGATGTTAAAACCTATGTATCCAATTGTGATGAATGCCAACGAATGGGTAAGCCTACTGCACGAGACCAAATGCCACTTCAAGCCCAAGTAGTTATTGAGCCTTTCAAGAAATAGGCATTAGATTTTGTAGGGCCCATTAACCCTGCATCTAAAAAGAAAAAGTATATACTTCTATGCACTGACTATGTGACTAAATGGGTTGAAGCAAAAGCTTTACCAGCTGCAAGTGAACAGTCAGTGGTAGATTTCCTTTTTAATGACATCTTTACTAGATTTGGTGTACCTCACAAAATTGTGACTGATTAGGGAACTCAATTTACCTCTCATCTAGTCAAAGTTGTTACAGAACAATACCAAATCAAGCACAGGAAATCTACACCCTACCATCCACAGGAAAATGGACAAGTAGAGTCTACCAACAAGGTTATTGAGTCCATTCTTACCAAAACAGTACAGCTACACCACAAGGATTGGGCTGACAGGTTATTAGAAGCCTTATGGGCTTATAGAATCACCTGGAGGAATACAATAGGACATACACCCTACGAGTTGGTGTATGGGAAGCAGGTTCTTCTTCCCATAGAATTTTAGATCAAAACCTTCAGGACTACAGTCCAAGTTGGCATGAACTTAGATGAAGCCCAGCAACAAAGACTCTTGCATCTTAATGAGTTGGATGAAATCAAGTAGGAAGCACTTCAAAGAACCACCCTCATTCAAGAGTAGAGAACAAAATGGCATGAAAAGTATCTGAAAAAGAAAAATTTTCAACAAGGAGAATGGGCCCTGTTGTATGACAGCAGATTCAAGAACTTCAAAGGTAAGTTAACTACTCATTGGATGGGACCTAACTAAATTGACACTGTTTATGATAATGGTTCAATCAGGATAAAGACAATTGATGAACAACAGACACGACTACTTGTGAATGGTCATCGATTGAGAATTTATAACAAACCCCTGTCAAAAGAGGAATTTCTGACTCGTATACTACAAAATTTAGATATGCAGGTGATCAGTAAGGAAGGAGACCCTCCTACTGATCCACATTGGTTGATTGTTTTATTAGAAACTTTTGTACATAGGTGTGGATCGAATTATGTTAATAAGTTGAAGGTAACAAGAGATTCTTACCTCCTTTTGTTTTACTTTCGCAATTTTTTTTTTTTTAAGTAGATTTCTATAATTTATTTGATCCTTCATGAACTTGCTAAACATTAGTTTGTAGGCATCAACAATATTATGTTCTAGTCCGGTACCAGTAGTCCTGTGTTGGTCCGGTACCATAAGTCTGTCCTTATACAGTACTCTCATGATACATTACCTAATTAACAAGGCATGCTACGCATATTTCAAAATCTTATGTCAATTAATCTGAAGTATGAAGCCATGCAACAACCACTTAAGCTGGAGCCAATAAGTTGAATGCAACATCAAATGGAAACCCTTGTGAAGCAATAATTTCTTTTGGTTTTGTTGACAACTAAAGGGAAGTATTTTAATTTCTTTTGGTTCTGTTGTTAGCTAAAAGGAAGTATTTTAATTTCTTTTGGTTCTGTTGCTTAAAAAAAAAGAGGGACACAAACTTTACCTATGATTGTTCAAAGAACCATAATCTTCTTCAAAAACTAGAATTTGCCTTTATCCAATATTTTAGCATGATTAAAGGGACAAAAAAATATATTAGCCTACAAGTAACTATCTCACCCTAACTAGACTTCAATAGTATTCATTGGATTATTTTACTAAAGAGTAACATATGAGTATATGAACACTCTCTATCATGGGCACACTAGGAAAATTTTTATGGAAGAGGATGTATCAGTACCCTAAGGAAACTTTAGGTCATTCTCTTATGGACAAATCTTTAAAAGACATTCAAAGAAGAGAATATACCTTCCAACCCAATACCATCCCAGCCTGTAAAAAGGTTTTCAGGCAAGCCTCCCTTGTCACCGTGCAAAGCACTCTTTAATAAACAACAAAATAGGTGACTATGGACAAGAAGCCTCTAATGGAAAAAGGGTTTAAGAGACTAACCTGTCGAGATACTGAACAAGTCTGATGGCAACGGGTATCGATCTATGGTATGACTAGGAAAACCCATAAGGGTACTGAATAGGCCTGTTGGCAATGGGGCATTTTTCCTGGGGAAGGGATCTCTCACTAATTATCACAACTACCCCACCGGAGTACTGAACAGGCTTGCTAGCAGTGGGTTCTGGTTGAGAAATGTCTCATCTATACTTGTCTAATTGAAAAATTCACTTTTGTCATCTAAAAAAAAAAGGCAAAGATCACTATTGACATTTATGAGATACAAACTCCAGATTAATAAGAAACATAATTACTACAAGAAAATGTCCATTTGAGAATTACCCTAAGTCAACTTACTGGTCTAGCATCTAAATCCTACATTATCTAAGAAGGAAACTTCTTAAGAGTGGAGCCCTAACTAGGGAGTCTAATCTACTTATACTATGAAATTTATCTATAACATCTAATGATACTAAATCTCTGAAGCAAGTTAGGATTGGATCTGTTCTTCTAGCAAACATATAAAAACTCCCCTATTTTCACTACTGAATGCTACCTTTGTCAATAAGTCATCAAAAGAAAGACAATTTCAATTTTTAGGCATGTGATCATATGCTAGGTGATAAATGTACTTCTGAAATTTGATTTGGTTTCTTTTTCTCTTATCATCTTTTCTCCATTATGATACAGAATGTTTAATCTTCTTGCATATAGATATGCAACATCCTTGGCATGGGGGTAGGTCAAAGAACTCCTTCAGAACTCTTTTTCAGAATCACATCTCACCTTCAGAAACCAGCATGATCACCCTACAACCCTGCAAAACCAAATACAAAAGAAGATAAGCATAGAATAAAGAAGTATAGGAAATTCCAGTACCAAACTTTCAAAAAACTCCAACCTAAAATGATGAATTCTGACAATCTACAAGCAGTCGCATATGCTATGGGTATTGACCATACAAAGGTAAAATCAAAGGTAACATGGTATTTATTTTCCTCTTCTCATAAAACTACAATAGGTATGAACATATATACTAGATCTTATGACCTTAGTATTAAAACCATGCACCTATCCCTCATACCCATATGCCTAAACTTAATCAATCCTCTCATAAGTGCTCGAAAATGGTTGAGGGAAAAATCACATCAAAGCATGAATATGAAGCATGTCTAGTAATGATAGGCCATGAATGTACTTCACCTTTAAGCAAATCATGAACTTATCTTGCGACATGAACCATGATCCAACATCAAATTAACCACTCAAAAGTCTAATCACCTATCCCAAAATGATGCTTTGACACCCAACGTCTTTTCCTCATCATTACATTAACGAGTAGAAATGAAATGGCTTATCTGGTGGCGAAGCCATCCAGATAAGCCTCATATGGTCTTAAATTTTCCTCGCGAAATCCTTACTTAAACTTACCATTTGCATTTTCGACGCCATAACCATATTCCCTTGTCGTTAYCTTTCTCCAGTTCCAAGCCTATTCCTCTCCACGATCTCTGGTACCAAACCCTTACCCTCATCAATTGACTAAACCCTTGAGCTACAACTCGATCCTTTTCTCACAACTTATAACGATGGTCGTAAGTAGACATGAACCGGTCTTCCAAATTTATAGAGAGACCGAGGAATTCCAACTATGTCGAGAGAAGTATGCTAGATCGGGATGGATGCCATTTTTCGAGAAATTCACAGGCTGGCACGAGAAGATATCTCACGAATTTATTCAAGTTTACAATGGAGAGATTGCACATATAGGCAATCTACAGCTGACAATCAATGAAGCAACCTTAAGGGAGGTCACGGGATTACCTAATAGAGGAGCCAAATACTTCAAAGGGGTAGGAATCAACAAGGAATGTGCCAACGATTTTTGAAAGAAGACCATCAACACCCTAATTGGAAAAAGGGGATCCCTAGGAACTATATCAAGGAAGAATATCATCCAATGATTACTAGTCTTCAACGATTCCTCACTTGTGAGGGAAGGTATGTTGTGACCTTCATATATCATCTTAGGATTCTATTACACTTTGAAGGAGGCCCTGAAATTGATTTCCCATATTTTCTATGGATGAGTTTGAACAAAATGGTAAGAGGTGTCAAATCCCTATCCAAAAATGAGAAGACTAGCATTTACCATCAAGGTCTTATTAAAATGTTAGTTTTACATGAAATTAGGAAGTAGAGGATTAGTTGGAAAATCCTTATCACTCAACACCTTCCCACAGAAAACAAACTTGTGGAGGAATCCCAGCATGCTCCAAAGAAAAATAAGGAACCTCAAAAGGAAAAGGGCAAGAAGGATAAGGCAGCTTCAACATCATCCAGGACAATGAGCCAACACGAAAAAGCTAGTAAACAAGTAGGGCCCTCTTCCATGGTCAATAAGACTTTTAAAGGTCAAATATCAAAAGGTAAAACCAAATTAGTAGAGGAGACTTCAATAGTAGCACCTAAGGAGAAGGGCCATAAGACAAAAATTGTAAGGAAATGGAAGAATAGCTCAGAAAATAAAAGTGAACAGTCTATAGAACAATCCCCTGTAACCATTCCACAAATAGAAAAGAAGAAAAGGAAGCCTGTCAGCACCCCTAATCCAATACCTCCTTGTAAAAGAACCACAAGGAGAATGACGAAGAGAGGAAAAGCAGTTGCCAGTCCTCATACATAGGAAGATCCAATCGATCTTACCTCCCCTTCTAAAGACTTATCAGTCCAGGATGAGATCCCTAGTTTGACCAAGGAACAAGCCACTATTACTCTATGTGGTATGAGGGAGGAAGTCAAGGAAAGAGAATGCATCCAGCCAGTAATAATGGAGTCAAAAAGGACCTTAACAAAAGAACAGATGAAGAAAAATATTGAGGAATTGCAAAAACAAAATCAGGAACTCAAACAAGAAGTGAAGGAATACCAACTATTGGACAGGTATATCAAAAAGGAAAACGAGCAATTGAAAGCAAACAGCCAACAACTTCAAGATGACCATGAAGAGACTTATAATAAGCTCAAGAAGGTGCTACGACTCCTACAATACATTAGGGTCATAAAAATGGAGTTGAAAGAAGAGGCCTCAGCCATCAACATCATTGATCCACAATAGTAAAGAATGCAATCTCAAGTTTTGAAAAAAATTTAGGTTTGTTTTCAGTTGCATGAGGACATGCAATGGTTTTGGCATGGGGGAATAATGAGACCCTAAATTGACATCCCCACTACCCTATTTTACTCCTCATATATACCTCTTTGGCTTACCTAAGCTTGGGTAATGACAACGAATACTACCATTAGCCATTGATAAGGTCATGAGGTAATGTATAATTAATTCATGCATTTTTGTAGTTTATTGAGCTAGGAGATTAAATGTTTCATGTACTAATGCTTCAATTTTCCATGTATAATCTTTGACCTCTAAATAAATCCATCCTTCCTATACCAGCTTAGTTATCCAGTACTTGTGCACCAGACTGCCAGTGTCCGAATTTGGTACCAAGCGCATCCGGTACTGAATCTCACCTGTCGCGATCCAGTACCAACAGTTGTGGACTGTCATGATCTGGTACCACCATTCGTGCACTGTTCGGATCCGGTACCATCTACCTGTCATGATCCAGTACCAATTCAGGAAGCCGAATGTACCAAGTTTAGCTTTAGATCGTGCCCAAGACAACTGTTGAGTGTTTATTGAATCATAAATGTTTTAGCAAAGCTATGTTAGGATAGTTTGTTGTTGCTTCATCCTCATGCACTTCATGTCATGAGGATGAATCTTAAAATATGTAATCGAATAATTAAATTTAACAATTGATTGATTTGCAAACGATTTCACCTCCTTTTGTTTCACGACTAAGACTGTTTAAATAGTCATGGCAAGGATGGTGGAAGGAGTAGAGAGTTAGCATAATCTAGATGTGAAGCAACGTTATATATTGCAGAACATATTCTGGGTGAAGATTAATAGAAGGACGTCATTTATCTCTATCCCTTGATCGTCTATGATTGAATGTGAGTTGAGTTGTTAGCATAGTTTGATTCTATGTTTTGAAGTTTGAGTGAGATTAATGTGTGGGTTGAAAACAAGTTTACTATAGACTCTAGTTGTTGATCTATTGAAGCGGCAAGGGCCCACCACCCAACAAAGGTCATCACCTTTGTATATTAGTATTAGAATTTGCTTTCAATAGTGTGAATGTTAGATTAGCTGAAGCTTTAATTCCTTCAGATGATTGCAGTACAGTTTAGACTAGAATTTTAATTATATGATCGCTTAGAGAGCTTTACTCACTCTGTTTTGCATATGCTCTGTTTTTATGAATTTGATTTTGTTTCATAGACATGAAAGTTGGCAGCAGTAGTCACACATATTTGAAGAAGAACTAGTGAAGTTTACAACAGCACATTGTGAACCATAACATACTCAGTATATTGACTATTGAACTACCCATGCTATGTCTTGATGATTGATGTGTGATTTCCCTTTCAGAAGTGTGGTTGCATAGTTAATTCTTTGGGTCAGATATCAGAGTTGATCTGTCAGAAGAACTCCATCTCATACTTGCATGTGCCATAATGGAGTAGATAGCCTCTCTGTGAAAGACAACCAAAGTGCATTTCGGTTTGCTAGTTTGTTTTGTTTCCAGCATACATAATCTAGAATAGTTCTATACTCATGACATTAGAATTACCTTTCTTACTGGTGTCTTGTAAATCTGTTGATTAGAAATCCTGGATTGATAATTAATGAGTGCATTATACTAAACATATAAGGATCACAACAACAAGAGAAAATAAACTCTACCCATTTTTGTATTCCCCCTTTTGCCCCAATATTTTGCAGCCAGAATTCCCTTTTCCTCCATTGCAAATCCTTGTTATTTCCCTAGAGAGAACTGAAGAGGAGAAGGAGACATGAAAGAAGTTGGTGCATGGTGAAGAGGATCCCAGGACCAGGTTCGAGGAGCAGTCGTCGATCTTATTGTAATTAAACTTTGTGATTCTAATAAAAGGAATACTTTTTTGGTCCTACCATATGATGTGTCTAATCTTCACATTTGCTTTATGTTTTGTTAGGACATCTAACCCATTAATTCATATATGAAGTGCATGTTCGTAGTTATTTGTTTGTATATATATGAATGCAGGTCATCCTTGGGAGGAGACGTGTAGTCAAGGAGCAATCAAACGCAAAAGAATCGACACTAAACGCGGAGTTAAGGTATGACTACCAGATTCCTAGATCTTGTCTTTTACGTATGATTGTGGGGTAGTGATGGGATGATGGTAAAAAGTAGGAGACTTTATATGGTTAGATCTGCCTATATTTTAGAACCCTAGTGTAGTTCGTAGAGGGGTTTTCCAACTATAGCACTCGGGACAAGTCACATGTGAGTTTTGGGGGCCTATTGGCCCTTGGTTAAGGAAGAAAGCGAAGGATAAGGAAGAAGCGTGAAGTGCGAACTGCGCGTAAGACAAGTTGACTTATATTAGGTCAAAGTGGCCAAAAGAGCAGAAAAGAAGCAAATTAAGAAAAAGCAAGTCGTTGGACGAGGAGATCGAGGATGCCAGATCAGCACTAGAATATGGATCGTGGACAACTCAGCAAGAGAAAAAAAGCCACCAATGGATGCTTTGGAGCACCCCGCGGGAAAGAAGGAGAGATAGGCTGGCGAAGCCTTGAAAATGCGGGTCAAGTTGACCTAGGGTTTTAGACACCTAGGGTTTTGGTAGTTAGGGTTTTGACACCTTGGTTTCAGCCTAAGGTTGTCCGAGAGTCATTGTAATGTATAAATAAAGGTCAAGAGGACCTCGGATGGGTTCGTTCATGTTATGGTGAGTGATTGTTTTTATTGTTGGGAGAGAAGTGTTGTGTGTGAGAGCATTCTCATATTGTAAGATCTTCAGCTGGGTGTGAAGATCAACCCTGCAGCTGGGTGTGCAGGGAGGGGAGAGTAGAAGAGAAAGAGAGAGAGATCTGCAAGCTAAGTGCGCAGATAGAACTCTATGTTTTCATATAATATCAAGAAACATAGTTATGTGGACCTAGTCTAGGGACAGGGTGAACCATGTATATCTTGTGTTATGTGTGATTGATGCTTTGTTCCTTTACTTATGTTATTCTGTTATTACATCATTGTGTTAGATCCAATTTATAGTTCACGCAATAGGTTTATGCTTGGTAAGAATAACTAGGGTTTTGTGCGTTGTTGCCTTGGATCCATTTTACATTTCCTCTGGTTGTAGACACCTGTGTCCTGCAACCCCCTATTGCTACTTCGGGTGAGATTGCATCTTCTTGGCAGATGTTGCCAAAAAGGCCAGTAGTTAGGGCTTGTTGGTGCATTGTTAGAGCTGAACCCTGGGTCTGCCACTGTGCCAACATTCCTCCTAGCCATAGAATTTGTTTCTCATAGTCTCTTAACATTAGTTCACCACTGAGATGACACTAGAACTCCACCAAGGAAGGTTTCCTAGGACAAACTAAGGTCTATCAAACAACAATTAATCTCAGGATAAGGTGTCAACTATTGCAAATATCCTACAACCTCTCATTTCCCACATGCATATCCCACCCCAGGAAGTGTGCCCCTTCTCTACTAAACAATTCTTCAGTTTCTTCACTTCCTTTCTGGGGCTTCAGCAACAATCCAGACATAAAGTCTCAAATCCCTACAACTAATTTTCTAACGCACTAGCAAACAATCTTCAGTAGTTCTCTCACTAGATGGATTGTACATGAGCTTGACAACTCACCTCCTTAGATGCACACAGACCTAAAAGCCCCCTCCTTTAGCTCCAAAGATATCATTTTTTCTTGGTACTAACAGCTCCATGATCTTCCTCATACAGTACATGAATCATGATGGTTGGATACAGATGGATAAAATTATAAGGCTCCAATGATAAGATATGGTGATGATCATGAGGAATGATGGAGAAGTCATGAACGATGATGGCCAAATGATAGAGATATCCATGAGTCGTTATGGCTCCATGATTAAAGAATGGTAATCCAATAATTATTATCATACTCAAAATACACTAAGTCTCCATCATAAGAATGCATGCAAATAGCATGACAAGTGGCGCTAGAGCAATGACTTTCTCTCTCTTGGAATTCATCCCTCTCCAAGACTTAGGAAAAAAACATCTGAAAACCAAAACTTAGACTTGGACTTCTTTAAGGAATTGTTTATTATATTCCCTGGCTTATCCTCCTAGCTTAATACCCTCTCTTAAATCCCTTAGCCCCATTTCCTCTAGTGAATTTTTATCCCCCCATAATCTTCTTTTCTGGTTGGTCTACAATAGTGATGTGTTTTATTAATAATATGAGCGATACATATTCCAAATATAGGCTTGTTGGCCTTTATCATTTTGGATCTCCTACCTTGTAATCACATAGGAACTCCATCCTCAAAGCATATTTTCAATGGCACTTAGGCCTAAAACATCTTGTCCCACCAACATATATGTACATTTACAACTTGGGGTTCATCCTAGGGGTATTACAATAGTGGATCTAAACCTTTGTCTCATCATCTATGTGGATTCACCGAGAATTAAGGATTATTCTCTGAGTAATCACATTAGTTGGGGTTCTTTGTCCAATTTCATCTACCACCTCTGACAGTTTCTCCCCCTATAGATAACCCCTCCCGCCATTTCAATCATTGGAGAAATTATCCATGTCCCATTCTCGATTTCTCTCGCCCGTCACCCATGTTCCCGGTTTCTCTCCATCCACTATTCTCTTTACACTTTACACTAATTCATATCCCATTTCATGGCCTATTTTTTGAGACATCCAAGGACGTGTGATTCCCATTCCACCCAGATAGCCCCTAACCCCACAGTCAAGTTTTCACGTAGATTGACACTTTGTCATCAACTACTAGGCAGAGGCCCTACTCTCTTATTTTCTAGGATCCCTACTCTCATATGTGTTATAGGGTAAATTAACCCTGCAGGAGATAAGTCCCTTAGGCTCTTCCTAGACCTAAGACAAAATAGAGATGTAAGTGGTAGATTCTCCTAGATCTAATTCATACATGAATAGGATCTACAAGTAGATGTAATGGAAGGCTTACCCGATGATCCGTCGGTTTTCCCTGCATGCTCCTTAGCTATTAGATTCCAAAAATATTCCCTTCGCTCTTACCAGCTTGGATTTTCACACATGGAGACACAAAAGCCTTTCACAAGATCAAACTAATCATGTATAAATTAATGATATATATAATAATGTATCATAACACATGAAAACATTAATTCTCCACAAGGAAATATAACAATTACATACACATCTAGGTAGAGGGAAACATCTTGTACATATTTATATTGATAAAAAAAAATGAATTACACCTAACAAAGAAATTGATGCAGTCCTTTCCCAAGTTTCTTGCACAAGCTTCATAATCAAATTGCCAGAATAAGTTTGCTTTCTGCTTTCTGCTTTCTCCTCCATTTTCCCATGAGAGACCCTCAATATATAGGATAATAGAGATAATATCAAAGGTTAATCTAGATAGGATCTAGATTCCCAAGATAACATGCTTCTCAAGGTCAAATAATGAAACATCTGAGGTTTAATCTCATCTCATGGAAACAGATCCTAATTAAGGAGTAATGGACCTGATCGTGCCATGCATGCTTGTAGGGAGTGACAGGTCTCCCTTTGCAAGAGGACAAGGAGCAACCAAAACTTTTCGGTCATCGGATGTAAAGGGAAAACCAACAACCAAGAAAAAAGGGACTACAATATCAGGGGAAAAGTGGTATGATTCAGTGATTTAGACTTCTAACCCCTAGATGATTCCCATCAGGTGATCAGGTAGAAAATAAATGTATAAGAGATGCCCCCTAAAGTGCGAGATCAGAAGAGGTGTCTTATGGTAGAAATACTTTACAAAAAAAATCACATATCTTTGAGCGAAGGAACCTGGAAAGAAACCATCATTCATCTAGCATAATAATAACATCCCCAAGGCGGGCATACCCATGCTCGGTAATAAAAACTAAGCACAACCGCCAAAATAGTACATAGCGGATCCATGCATGACGTAGAAAATTAAATCATGGCCACAAAATAATACACTGTAGATCCATGTCACAGGTGAAAACATAGCCACGACTAAATACAAATGTTGATCTATGTCACAGTATACAAATTAGTGAGATGACTTGATACTCAAGTGATCTATGAATTACTCATGAATAACTCCATCGTAACTTGGGAGGGAATGCCATCAAGGAATGTGGTGGTCCCAACACAAGGTATTTGTCCCAAATCCCAATGGTATGAATCTACAACATGCAAATAAATGAGTTGAGGTAGAGCATGGTAGAAACCATTTGATTACCTATCATTGATGTATACCATTAATAGACATGAGGGAACCCACCAATGATAATGATGGACCCCAACTGACCTAGTACAATATAGCAGGTGTGAATAAATTAGTTGAATTCAAACACTCTTAGATTCATTCAATAGGATACAGTGAGATAACCCATTGCTGAAATGCAAGGGAATCTACCACTGATGTCTGCAAAGCCCAGGGTACTAACTAGTTTCTAGATTTCAATCGTAGATAATGATAGGGAGTCGACAAAATCAAATCCATCGAAGGAGGGCCTTGATGTATCCCCCATCAATAGAAAAAATATATATAAAGGTATATGGTGTGAAGAGTGTAATGGTAGAGAACAACTAGCACAGGGACGGTTGGGATGAATGAGATAAAGGACTAAAAATGATCAACACAGGCTAACTTCCCTTGAACAAATCAACACAAAAAATGAGTAGACTTGGCAACATAGAATCGATAAGTACCAAAACACATGTCATGGAGGAATGGAAGAGTAACCAATCAATGGATTTCAATAAATTCTGGAGATGGTAATGACTAAGAGACAATGGATAACCCAACTATTGTACATGGACGCAAAACATATGCATTGTTCAAGGGAAACTTTATGGACGACTGCCATTTGTGAACATGACTAGATAGAAAAATTCCCCACTCTTTTTTCTTCTTTCATATTTGAATGAGTGCAGAAGAAAATGAAAGTATGCATGATATTCTGATCCGTGGATTTATTTTCGATCCCAAGGCGAAGAATAGTGCTCGATGTTCTTTTCAATATTTAAGGAGTCTAGAAAGATCTGAAAGAAAACTCCATACACAATCTCATGGATTTAACGATCCCAAGAAAGTAAATGCTCATGTGTAATTTAATATTTAGAGAGTCTGAAAGGACAAAGAAGACTCCAAGGGTATGATTTTTCATAAATTTGGTCCCATGAGCTCGAAAAAGTATAAAACAATACAAGGGAGAACTCTTCTAGACAATGTTGACTAGAGTATTCCTTTTACGTAATTAGTTCATCCAGTCTGAAAAAGGGGTAAAATTACACCGAATATATGCCCTTTCAAATCTGTTTTATGGGTATGAAAGGAAACAAGCTCACTCAACAATATTTTCATGTTTAGGGAGTCTAAAAACATCTTAAATGAGACTCGAGGATGTATCTTTGTCGTGGTTTATTACCGAGTGAGACAAAGGGGTAATAGTAAGCTCAGGTGGAGAGAAAAAGTGATATGAAATGAAGTTCCAAGTGCATGGAACATGACTTAAGCAATGAACTACAAAAAGAAACATGACAAATGATGACCACTCATAACAACAGTTCTCAACCAGGGATATTGAAAATGGAAGCAAGTAGGTGGCTAGCAGTCAAACATGGCTACAATGCGATAAGAAATGGAAGAAAATGGCAATGTAGAAGAAATAAGAAGAAGACATAAGCGACAATGAAATGAGACCATTTGAACAATATAAATGGTGGGAACCTAAGGTATAGTGCTGGAAATATGGACAGTTAATAATGAAAAGAGGGAAATGCAGGGAAAAACCTCTTTGTATATGCCAATTTAGAGACACATACATCAAGTTCATTGTATTTTCCCATATTAAAAATGTCCCTAGAATCCTGTCAACACACGTAAACTAGATTTCAAGGTCAACACACATAGTGAAATCCTAAAAAGAAAATATATTTTGATTTTTGGATATGATGTACACAAAACAAATGGCACTCACATCAGCAAACACCTATGTACAAGGAACTACACATCCTGATGGTTTAGACAAAAGAGATCCCATTGCTAGGTTTAGGCTAAGGATTGTGAGCAATGAAATCTCCTTGATGAGACCCATAAAGACATGAAGGGTGGAAAATAACTATATAACAATATGTTTCCATGGATAATCACCTTTGTTGAAGTAGATATCCCAGGAATGTGGGCTCTCCATTCCACCAAGCTCAATGGTCCCTGTCTTCTACCTTCTCATATCAGAACAAAAATACAAGAAGGAGATGATGCTCTCTCTTGATGAACTTAATTTTATTTAGAGGGTCGGTGTCTAATTGGTGTGCTTTAAACAAATCCCTCATTCACCACCACAGACACCTATGAAGGGAAAAGGTTGGGAATCTAGCCAAATGAAGCCCTAATACATTATTTACCTTATGGCCTACTTTAATCATTCCAAGACCTGTGTTAGGTTGCAAATATAGCTTGGCCAGATGATTTTCTCTTACTCAAACCCAGCTATAATCACATCTTGGTTTGATGTTTTGGTCCATCACTAATGATGATATGCTCTTACTCAAAATCTAGAATTCATTCCCTGAAGCACTTGGATAAAGGACGAGCCAAGTAATAGTGTTGGGGGGCTGTTGGCACCCAAAGTTTTGGGATAATATCGTGCATGCACAAACAAAGTTATGCACATGCATTCTAGTTTTACACATGCCCAAGTAGATGCGCAAGGGTTGATGAGAAGCGTGCACCAGATCAAGTTTTGAAAAGTTTTGGTAGAACACACCGGATCAAGTTTTGTCAAGTTTTGGTAATGTGTGTCGAGCCAAGTTTTGAGTGCACACCAGAAATCAAGAAGACACACTCCAGAATCAAGAAAGGAATCATTGATAAATCTCCCCAAATGATTATTTCCAACAACACAAGGGAATGTGGAGCAGATAGAGGATGAGTTGGCAAGGTAGTTACGATTGCATTGTTGGGTATGTGTTATATTCTTTGCATGTGTGTGTGTGAGTGTGTCAGATTCGATAACTACACTTGATGATCCCATATTTTGCTATTTTTAGCAGTTTTCTAAATTAATCTCAGATTAAGGTATTAGGGTTTTGGTAGCTACGAAATACCTAAAATATTGTATATATTGTATTGTGAATGATGAAATTAATACAATTAAGATTTGAAAGGTGTGGCACCAAGGAAGGATTGTTTTCTCCTAGTTAAGGGTTTCTAGCATAAATCCCTGTGTACTGTATGTATGAGCCATTAATTAATCTATGTTTTTCTTAAGAATGTGTATGCATTTATTTACTTCGGAGGTTTAAAACTTACATGTGGTATCAGAGCCATTTTTGGATTCAGGGGGACGCCTTTGTTTCTAAGGGTTTGGCTTGATCTTGATAGATCAATTTTATCTTGGGTCTGTGATCAACTTGGGTTCAGTGGGAGATTTTGCAGTGGTGATTCGAGTGTAGAAAGAGGAATGTTGAACTCTTCTAGAATCGAGAGAGAGAAGTTCAATAGTAAAAACTTTGAGCTATGGAATCTCAATATGGAGGACCTTCTTGTAGATAATGAACAATGGATCATTGTGGATCCTGGTACACAGACTACTGGTACGCAATCTACTAGCACACAGTCTACTGGTACATAATATTCTAGTACACAACCTACTGGTATGTCAAAGGAAGATTGGGAGAAGTTGGATAGAAAAGAAAGGAGTATTATTCGACTTTGCCTGGAAGATTCGGTGTTGTTGAATGTATCAGGAGAATCTACAGCCAAGGAACTATGGGATAAGTTAGGGAATTTGTATCAATCAAATTCCCTAGTAAATAAGTTGTTTCTCCAAAAGAAGTTGTATCATATTAGGATGGAAGATGGAGATTCTATGACAGAACATATAAATGCCTTTAATACTCTAGTAAGTCAACTTGCCTTTGCTAATATTACGATTGCATAAAAAGATAAGTGTATTACTTTGTTATGTTCTTTTCCAGATCTTGGGATAATCTGGTTGTAGCAATTGGTAGTACCACTCAATCTACATTGAAGTATGAGGATGTAGTTGAATCCTTTTTATCTGAAGAGATGAGGTGGAAAAGCATGGATGGTCGGAGAACATATGCTTTATTTGTAAGAGGTCGTATCCAAGACAGGAATGCTGGTAAGTCTTTGGGGGGGAGATCTAAATATAAAGGCAGATCTAAGTCTCTAGGAAAATCTTTGAGGACATTTTGGAAGTGTGGTAAAGCAGGGAATTATAAGAAAGATTGCAAGTCTAAGAAGGTTGACAAACCAAAGGGATCTGATAATGCCTCTTCCACAGAGGTGAAAACCTCCACTGAAGAAGGAGGTGATGTTTACTTGGAATCTACAGGTACACATGCAGATCGTGGTGTATGGTTGATCGAATCAGGTGCATCATATCATATGACTCCTCATAGGGAGTGGTTCTGTGAATATGAAAAATACGATGGTGGCGATGTATTCCTAGGAGATGACTCGACATCCAAAATCATGGGAAGTGGAAGGGTTAAGTTGTTTCTAAAAGATGGAAGGATTAGACCTCTCCCTGAGGTTCTGCACATACCAAAACTAGCCAGGAGCCTAATATCTGTAAGAAAGTTGGATGAATCATGTGTGGATACTGTATTGGGAAAGGGAACTTGAAAAATGGTACGAGGAGCAATGGTGTTGATGAGGGGAGTTGGGTGTGGAAGTTTGTACAATTTGTTGGGAAGCACTTATACTAATGGGTGTAACATTTTTGTTGTCCCTGAGAAGAGAAATAAAGAATACAAGACCAATATTGTCCCTGGAAAGAAGACCATGTTGTGGCATCAAATACTAGGGCATATTGGAGAAAAGGGTCTTTGAACACTACATGATAAAGGTATGGTTGAAAGTATATCTAATTGCACTCTGGATTTTGATTTCTGTGAAAATTGCATATATGGTAAACAAAATCGAGTAACGTTCCCATCTGGTGCTACAAGAGCAAAGGGGATCTTAGTGTTGATACACAATGATGTGTTTGGACCTATGCATGTTCCATCACTAGGTAAATATGTGTATTATGTTTCATTCATATATGATTTCTCAAGGAACACATGGATTTATTTTCTGAGAAATAAATCTGAGGTATTTGATAAATTTAAAGAGTTTAAGGCTCTGTTAGAAAATCAGACAAAGAATAAAATAAAGGTATTGAGGAAAGATAATGGTGGAGAATTCTGTGGAAATGAATTCAAAGAATTTTGTAAGAAGTGTGGTATAACAAGGCAGAAGACTACTCCATACACACCTCAACAGAACAGAGTTGCAAAAAGTATGAACATGACACTGATGGAAAAATCAAGGAGCATGCTTAGTGGTGTCGAGTTAGGAGAGAAATTTTGGGCAGAGGCAGTGGGTACAACATGTTACTGGGTCAATCAATCACCCTCATCAGCGTTGGATGATAAAACTCCACACGAGGTATGGACTAGTAAAAAATCCTCTCTTGAACATCTTAGAGTGTTTGGTTGTGATGCTTATTTACATGTTCCAAAGGAAAATAGGAGTAAGTTGGATAATAAAGATGAAAAGTGTATCTTTATTGGTTATAAAGATGGTGTGAAAGGTTATAATCTTTGGAACCCATAAACTAAGAAGATTGTTTACAGTCAGGATGTTGTTTTTAGAGAGGTGAAAGATGTTCCCAAACAAGAATTCCTACCAAGGCAAGAAGAACCTGAGAAAATAAATTTTCAGTTGGATGATGCAAAATTAGAATCAACTGAAGAAGATGAAGCAAAAGAAGAAGAAGAACCTCACTCCCCTTTATTGAGGAGATCAGTGAGGCAAAGAAGGAAACCAAAAAGGTATAGTCCATTTGATTTTCATTCTAATTTTGCTTTATCTATTACTGATGATGATCCCAGAACTGTCAGGGAAGCAGTGAATTCAGAGGATAGTAAACTCTGGAACAAGGTCATGCTTGAAGAAATGTATGCCTTGGATAAGAATGAGGCATGGGATCTAGTTGAGTTTCCAGCTGGAAAAAAATTTGTTGGTAGCAAATGGTTGTTTAAGAAGAAGTTTAATGCAGAAGGAAAAGTGGAGAGATACAAAGCTCGGTTAGTAGAGAAAGGTTATTCCCAGGTAGAGAGAATTGAATTTGGTGAGATTTTGTCTCATGTTGCCAAGTTAACTTCTATTAAATTTATTTTATCCATTGTTGCTTCTTTTGATCTTGAAGTGGAACAGATGGATGTGAAGACAACATTCCTACATGGGGATCTGGAAGAAGAAATCTACATGAAGCGACCAGAAGTATTTGTAGTGAAGGGAAAGAAAGATCTAGTCTGTAAGCTAAATAAGTCACTATATGGTCTAAAGTAATCACCTAGGATGTGGTACCAAAATTTTGACACATACATCATTGGATTGGGATTTGTGAGAAGTAGGGATGATCACTGTGTATATTCCAAGCCGGTTGGTAATCACTTCATTTATGTAGTGTTGTTTGTTGATGACATGTTGTTGGTGGGAAATAACATAGATGTTATCAAGGAGGTGAAATCACAGCTATCCTCCAAATTTGACATGAAGGATCTCAGTGCTGCTAACTTCATTATGGGAATGGAGATTAAAAGAGACCATGCAAATAGGAAATTCGTGTTGAATCAGAGAAAATATGTTGAGATGATATTGCAAAGGTTTAATATGCATGGAAGTAAACCAGTCAAGGTTCCTATTCCTATAGGTGTAAAGTTATCTACAAATTAGTGTCCCAAGACACAAGAAGAAGAAGAGGACATGTACCATGTTTTGTATGCCAGTGCAGTTAGCAGTTTGATGTATGCAATGGTTTGTACTAGACCAAACATTGCACATGTAGTGGGAGTTTTGAGCAGGTATATGTCAAAACCAGGGAAGGAGTATTGGAGAGCAGTACAGAGGGTCTTCAGGTATTTGTGTGGCACTACCAATTATGGATTGTGCTGCCAAGGAAGACCAGGATTGGATAGAGTGTTGGACATACATGGGTTTGTTTATGAAGACTCGGTTGGAGATCTGGATCGTAGAAGATCTACAAGTGGGTATGTGTTTAACCTATTTGGAGAAGAAATATGTTGGATGAGAAAAACACAGGTTGTAGTGGCACTCTCAACTATAGAAGATGAATACATGGCAGCCACTCATGCAAGAAAGGAAGCAATATAGTTACAGAGATTGTGTTCAGGTATTGGGTTGGCACAACAAAAAGTGAGATTAGATTGTGATAGTCAGAGTGCAATCTTCTTGGAAAAGAACCCTACTTATCATTTGAAGAAAAAGCATATCGATGTTCAGTATCACTTTGTGAGAGACATGGTTGAAGAAAAGAAGGTGTTGCTAGAAAAGGTTGACACTTTGAAGAATGTTGCAAATTCATTGACAAATTCTGTGAGCACCAAGAAGTTCCCCCGGTGTAGAGTAACAATGGGCATTCTTGCCCTGGATTGTTGACTATGTAATCATATGAACCCATGCATGTAAATAAAAAAACAAGTGGGAGAATGTTTGGTATGTGTTATATTCTTTGCATATGTGTGTCTTGGCGCGTCAAATTCGACAACTGCGTCTGACGATCCCAACTTCCTTCGTTCTTTGTGTCGTGTGCGTGGGGCGCTTTACTGGGGGGGGTCCCAGGGGGGGGGGCAGGATTTCCCCCCTCTGGTTACACGTAGATTTCAGCTTTGGTAAGTACCCTAGAGCCGTCGGGGTTCAGGGAAACACCCCAAAATTTATTTTTGGGCGTTTGTTTCTATTTTAGCAGCTTTTTCTATTTTTAGCAGTTTTCTAAATTAATCCCGGATTAAGGGATTAGGGTTTTGGTAGCTACGAAATACCTAAAATATTGTATATATTGTATTGTGAATGGTGAAATTAATACAATGAAGAGTTGAAAGGTGTGACACCAAGGAAGGCTAGTTTTCTCCCAGTTAAGGGTTTCTAGCATAAATCTCTATGTACTATGTGTATGAGCCATTAATTAATTTCTATTTTTCTTAAGAATCTGTATGCATTGCTTTACTTCACAGGTTTAAAAATTACATGCCTCAATGCATAAAGGCTACATGGAATGCTAGCAGGTGAAAAAATCATGGGAGACTGTTAGTCAGTTGAGCGAGTGGAGAGGAGCTAGAAGGGACAGAACCCTGGAGCCGAGAAGGATACAAAAGAAAGCATGGACAATAGAGATAAGGTTGACATCAGTTGTAGTTAATTCATTGATTCATTGTTGTTGTCTATTGTGGAAGAGCTTGATTTGAGCCTTAGTAGAGTTGTAATGTCTCCACTTATAGTCTGAGTTTGTCATAGATGAAATGCTTGAAGGAATGCATGTAGCACATTGTATTGTAAATTTGAGAATCATATAAGGGAATATGAGACCCTTTTGTTGTCAATATATATTTTTCTTATTGTATGTATGTTCTTAATGGAATGAGGATGATAATAAAGCTACAACAGTTCTGATATATTATGTGTCACTTGTGTATCAATTGGATATGTGTGTGTATTGTTTTAGCATGTAGATAATATTAAGTTGTCATCCATGGAATGGATGAATGTTATCCCAAATGGATTCTGGTGTGTTTAGCCTTCAACCCCGACACAAGACCGGATGGTCTATGTGATCTTCATAGCATCTCAGGTGAGACCTTATTCAGCCTTGGCTAAATATTGATACGTTGATGCTTTGGGGGTTTTGTTGGTCAACTATGGAAAGTAAAAGACATTGAAATGCATTACCTCGACAAATGAGACATTTATTAATTATTTTCTTTTAAATGTCCTTTAATTTTATGGCGAAGAATTTCATTACTCTCAGGACCTTAGGGACTTTGATTTTCATAGTGCTAGTTGCAACACCTCTAGGCCTTTATCCCCTTCTTGCCATTGTTGGCATTATTGATTTTTTGTTGTCATTGATGGAAACATGAGTCAAACATATACAGTAATCAAAGAAAAAGGAAGATCACCTTGGGAAAGAAGAAATTCATGATAATTGTTGATCATGATAGGATCGACAGTGATCCTATGTTTCTAAAGCTCAGGAAAAGTAGCATGCATTGAATCCACATACAAAGTAAAGAATGCACAAACAATTATTAAAATATCAGGAGAAATAGCGATGACCAGATCAGAAATAAGAGCATTGAACACCCTTAGAAATGTGAGGAAACTCTGTTACAGTAGGTCGAAATATCAACCGTTGATTGAAACCAAGTGGAAGGATAGCATAAGTTTTGGCACTTCGCCACTTCGACAATTATTGGAGATAAGGAAGAATCCTTGAAATCCCAAAGTCATGAAATAAAATCCAACTGTCGATCAAGAAGGAGCTTCAGATGAGTTCTCAGTTGTTAGATCAAGATTTAATTTAGAATTGAATGTTGAACGTCGATATGGAATGGAAATTTTGAACCATCAGATCGTACTGAAGGGAAAAAAGTAGTCAACTTCGACAATGACCACTCCAACGATAAGAAGTTCAGAAAGACCAAGAATACTCGAAGGTTGGCGCCACTAAGTCCCGAAGTGAATGAGGGCCATCAGATCTTGGCAATGCATGGTAACCATTGGATGAGGATAGGAGAGTCCAATGATGGTCAACTCTGATGCTAACCACTCTAGCGAAAATAATTCTGAATCATGTAGGAATACTTGAAGGCTGAAGCCCCGAAGTCATGAACTCCCATCGACCGTCGGATCAAAGGAAGAGTTGGGAAATATCGTTGACCGTTGATCAACATAAAGTGGAAGGATAGGGTAATCCTTGAAATCATAAAGTCTAGAAGTAACACTAACTATTGATCCATTTTGGGACCATTCTCAATTGTTGGATGAAGTAGTGGAAGTATAGGATAAGCAGGGCCAAAGGAACGAAGTCCCGGAGTAAACAGAGTTCGTTGAATCAAGACAAGGAAAGATCAAATGGTGGAAAAACATATTCGGCACTTCGGCAATAATTGAAGGTTGATATAAAAGTGAAAAACTCCTAGAGCCACGAAGTGAAAATCCATGATATAGGAGGGAGACATGTGGCAGAAGACAAAGATGATACATGGCCCAATTAGGTGGTAAAAAGTGTCAAAATACATATGGCACATAAGGTCTATGAAAGTCACAAATCAAGGTGACACGTGGCATCCACTCATCTAGTGCCACGTCAACAGTGACATCAACAAGCCATGTCACTCGGGGACTACATCCTTTGGGTATGTCCAGCTTCTCCTACCAGCAAATATACCTAAAGTGTTGAAGGCCAAAGTCACGAATTAACGCTTGGCCATTGATCTAAGATCCTATGGAATATTTCTTGACCACCCAATCAAATACGGTGGAAGGATAGAGTAAGCATGAATCATGAAGTAATGCTAATCGTTGATCTACTTCAGGAGCGTTATCGACCGTTGATCAAGCATAGTGGAAGGATAGTGTAAGCAAAGGTGTTAACTGACAGCAAGCAGTCACCACCATTCTATGACTTATTCAGTAGGTAAACCTCCATAGGAATTGCTCTACTCCAGAGTCCTGGAGCCAGGAATAGTCAAAGTCCCAGAGTGAATGAGAATTTTTCATCTCAACTCCTGATTAAGTCGTGATTGCCAATTTTTTTTTCCAGCTAGGATCGTCCATCCAACGGAAGATTAAATATTGACCGCCCGATATACTAGTGAATATAGTATATGCACTTCAGTGAAATTTACTCTAGGAGGGTTGAAATACTGCAAAGGTTGGAAGTCCCTAAGGATGAAGTACGAGAGAACCTAGAAGTTAATAAGGATTGTAAAGGACCTAGAAGTAAATAAACCCTCGGACGTTTGAATACGGTCCCATGTAGAATAATAGAAGCGGGATAAGAAAGAGCTAACATAACAATTCTTGGAACGAATAAGCTCATGGTTTCGAGCTCTCCGTCACATGAATTTTGGAATGAAAGGAGTGCCTATTGATTAAGACTCGAATTCACAACAATTCAAGATCTGTAGACTAATGAACTGATACACAGTCATGATTAAAGAAGAGTTAAATCATGAGCATTATGAATAAAGAATAAAAAGGAAAAATGATATGATTTAAAGTTTAATATTATCATTTAAATGAAAGAGTACAATGGTTCATTGTCAAAAGACGCAATGGTTCAAATTCACACTAGCTAGAATACTATATAAACAAGAAAGAATGGTGAGAAGAAAGTGTCTTGCTAGATTATATATATATATATATATATATATATATATATATATATATATATATATATATNTAATGGATTGAATGGAAGTTCATTCTATCAGGTTGGTGCATGTTTACAAGTTGAGTCTTGTTATGAGGGTTGGATTCCTCACATCTCAGTTGGATCTGAGATTAGCAAGTTGGGTCTTGTTATGAGGGTTGGATTCCTCATTCTTAGTTGGATCTAATAACTACAAGTTGGGTCTTGTATCAGAGAGTTGGATCTCTCATATTCATTTGAAGTTGAAGATATTAAAGGATTGGTTTTATTTGTATTCATTCAAGTTAAATAAATAAATAAAAGATATTTTATCTACTTCATACAGTTTTTGTTACACATGTTTGTGAATAATTAATTGAGCTGCATATATCTTATTCAATTAATTCAGTTAATCTATGAAAGTGTGAAAAGCAGTCAAAATTTTCAGACATTTATTCACCCCCCCTCTCAGTGTCAGTGTGTGTTTCAACAATTGGTATGAGAGTTGGTACCTTCAGCACAGTTTCAACACTGGAAGGTAGATTCTAAAGAAATGGGTGGACAAATGGATCTCTCCGCAAATGAATTCCCCTTACTTGATGGAACATACTACTCTTCATGGAGGGAAGGAATGAAATGGTATCTGAAGTCAAGAGGATATGGTGTTTGATGTTTGGGATTCATTAGTATCTAAAACTTGGTACTCAACTAGTTCAAAGAAAAAATCCAAAACCTCAAAATAAGCAAAGAAAAATAATTCAATAGCATTAAAGGCAATCCAAAATGGACTATCAAACCAATTCAAAGAAAATATGGGACACTGCACCTCTGCTAAAGTACTATGGCTCCAGCTGGAGAATTCTTATCAAAATAAATAAAAAAACAAAGAAATGGAGAATTCCAATCAGTTTATAGAACAAAACGAAGAAACAGAAAAATCCAATCAAATTAAAGAACAAAACAAAGAAATGGAGAAATCAAATCAAATTGAAGAAAAAAATATAGATAAAGAGAAGTCTGATCAGAATAAAGAACAAAACACACAAGAGGAAAATGTCATCAAAGAATTGATGTAAACTTCATTAATCAATAGATAAGACTACTACATCAAGGAATTGATGAATACCTTAGTATTCATTGAAGAAAAACTATTAGATTTTAAGACTGATGCAATAACTACATTTGAAGTGATTAGTATGGAACCAGGAAATGGTCTATATATTGAAGTTACTAAGGATGTTCTTGACCAGCTTGAATAAACAATTATGTGCACTTTTGAAGAGTTAGATAAACTTCAAAAGAAAGATATGTTGCTACTACAATAGTTAGATCAATCTAACCATGAAGAGCATGAACAAAAGATTCAGCTAGAAGACAAAGAAGAAGAAATCAAAAGATTGAAGACTGAAGTTGCTAATCTAACAGAAGAAATGGAAGAATTGAAGACACGTGACAATAAAAGCAAAGAAGTACTGGAAGAGACAAAATAAATAGTCATCTATCTAAAAACTCAACTTGAAGAAGCCCAGAAAAATGAAGAAGCCCAGAAGATCCAATTAACTAAAAGAGAAGAATCATGTCACATGTTGGAATTGGAAATTATTAACATCAAAAAGATAAATGAAAGTACTAACGCAACTCTAATGACTCAAATTGAAGAAGATAAGAAAAATGAAGAATCACATAAGATTCAATTAACTAAAAAGGAAGAACCATGCCAGAGGTTGGAATTGGAAGCCATCAACCTCAAAAGTATTTAAATAGAAAAAAGGAAGAAATCAAAAGATTGAAGAATGAAGTTGTTGATCTAACAAAAGATATAGAAGGTTTAATGACATATGACAAAACTAATAATTGCACAGAAATCTTGGATGATACAAAAGAAATGGTCATCAATCTAAAGACTCAACTTGAAAGAGCTAAGGAAAAAGAAGAAGCCTTGAAGATTCAGTTGACTAAAAAGGAAGAAACATGTCACATGTTTGAAATGGAAGTTATCAACCTCAAAAAAAAGAATGAAAAGACAAAAGAAACTTTCAAATTACAGAACATGTCAGCTATCCTATATAGGATCTGGGACAATCAAAGACCAACTGATGACAAAACCGGTCTTGGATACAATAAAAAATAAGAAGGTGGCAAATGGAGAACCATTCAAAAACATGATAAAGGATCATACTCCTCAAAAGATAAAAGGTACAGTCATAAAACTAAAACAAACCATGAACTTTGTCAAAGAAGGAAGCTATAAAAGTAAAAAACAAGAAACATATCAAAAGACAAACTTCTCATGTCACAATAGACTCAAGTATGGAAACACCTTCAATGGTTATTGCTTTTCTTGTAATAACTTTGGTCACAAAGCATTGGAATGCAAAAGTCCTCAAAAATAAATTCAGGAAGGTCCAATAACTTAATTAGATGTTGGATATGCAATTATGTTGGCCACACAACAAAGTTTTGTCATACACTGAGATGTTACAAATGTGATTGGTTTGGTCACAAATCCCAAAACTGCAGAAAATCAAGAAGTCAAACCATGAGAAATAATTCATACAAGTCAGGAAGAAAATCTAATGAAGGTTGAAAGAAAACAATAAATGACAAATCTCAAAGGACAAACTTAGAAAATAAATATCCAACAAATAAAATATATGATGAAAAGGTATGGAGAAGAAAATATGAAATAGAAAGCAAGAAAGATGATCTGGCATCTGAAAATGAAGAAATTGATAACAAGAAAATGATGGGTGAAGTTCCTAATAAGGAATATGAAATTCATAGATTTGAATATGAAATGGATCAAAATTAGGAAAGGATAGTTCCTAAATAAGAATATGACACAATAGCAGATCCTGACGATATCATGCAGATCAAGAGTACATTAACCAATAAAAGAAAAATGCAAACAAAAAATCCCAAAGAAGAAAATGAAGAAGTTTCACTTACACAAAACATTGATGATAATAATGAATCTTCAATAGAATATCAACCAGAAGAATTGAGCAATGAAAATCTTGGAAGTTTTCTAATGTTATTTTCATGAACTACTAAATTTCCCCTCAACAGAAAATATGAATAAAATGAAGGAGGAAGGATTTTACAACATGATTTGGTGTAAGTATTACAAAATACTAATACAGTATGGTATGATCTAAACCCAATAAGGAATTTCCAAAAGAATGAAAAACTTATGAAGAGGAATTAACAAACAATAGATGAAAGGGCCAATTCAATCTTATTTCTAAGGGACAGAAGTTGAAGTTGGTTTATGCAGAGTCGAAAGACTATGAATAAGATATTAAATTGGTTGAAGAATGGAAATTAAATTAATTGGTATTGATCAATGGTATTCTTTTGAAAGATCAGAATATCAATGAGAATAAATAAAAAGGTCAAGAAGATTAGTAAGATTCACACCCTTGTCCTTTAAGACAAAGGAGAAGACAGTGAAACCCTATGAAACAGTAAAAACTCAAGGAGACTTTTTTTGGGTCATCAAATGAGGAAATCATTGGATTAGGTTTAAAATACTTGATCACTAAAAAAAAATTGGTATCAATAAGACTACCTATTTGAACACAAAATCCCAAGAGATTGAGATAACAACTGGCACATTCACAGGGAGAGAAAAGCAGTAAAATTTTAATTGTTTGTCATTGATGTCAAATGGGGAGAAAAACAGTTAAAAAAAATGGTATCAATATTTGGTTCAATCCTCCAACCTGAAAATGAGATCAGTGATAGGGGGAGCAAAAGTATTTCTTTTACAGATATTTTTCCATCAATGCCAAAGGGGGAGATTGTTGGCATTATTGATTTAGTGTTGTCATTAATGGCAACATGAGTCAAACATATACAGTAATCAGAGAAAAAGGAAGATCACCTTGGGGAAGAAGCAATTTGTGATCATTGTTGATCACAATAGGATCGAAAATGATCATATGTTCCTAAAGCTCAGGAAAAGTAGCATGCAGAGAATCCACGTACATATTAAAGAATGCACAAAAAGTTATTGAAATATCAGGAGAAATAGCGATGAACAAATCAGAAAGAAGAGCATTGAACACCCTCATAATTGTGAGGAAATTCTGTTACAATCAGTTGAATTCTCAACCGTTGATCGAAACCAAGTGGAAGGATAGCATAAGTTTCGACACTTAGCCACTTCTCCACTTCGGTGATTACTGGAGACAAGGAAGAATCCACGAAATCCGACACTTAGCCACTTCTCCACTTCGGTGATTACTGGAGACAAGGAAGAATCCACGAAATCCCAAATTCATGAAATAAACACCAACCATTGATCAGGAAGGATCTTCGGATGAGTTCTCAGCTATTAGATCAAGATTAAATTTAGAATTAAATTTTTATAGTCGATATGGAATGGAAATGTTGAACTGTTAGATCATACTAAAGGAAAGAAGGTGGTCAACTTCGGCGTTGCCACTCCGACGATAAGAATTTCAGAAAAACCAAGAATACCTGATGGTCGGAGCCCCTAAGTCCTGAAGTGAATGAGGGCCATCAGATCTGGGCAATGGATGGTGATCGTTGGATGAGGATAGGCGAGTCCAATGGTGATCAACTCTGATGTTGACCACTAAGGAGAAAATAAGTCTGAATCATGTAGGAATAAGTGAAGGCGGAAGCCTTGAAGTCACGAACTCCCATCGACCATCAGATCAAAGAAAGAGTTGGGAAATCTCACCGACCGTTGATCGACATAAAGTGGAAGGATAGGGTAAACCTTGAAATCCTGAAGTCCGAAAGTAATGCTAACTATTGATCCATTTCGGGACCATTCTCGACTGTTGGATGAAGTAGTGCAAGGATAGGATAAGCGAGGCCAAAGGAATGAAGTCCTGTAGTAAATAGAGGTCATTATATTAATAAAAGGAAAGATAAAACGGTGGAAAAACATAGTCGGCACTTCAACGATGATCGAAGGTTGATATAAAAGTGCAAATCTCCCGGAGCCACGAAGTATCGAAGCCACAAAGTGAAAAGCCATGATCCAGGAGGGAGACATGTGGCATAAGACAAATATGACATGTGGCCCAATCAGGTGGTAAAAAGTGTCAAAATACATATGTTACATAAGGTCTGTGAAATTCACAAATCAAGGTGACACGTGGAAACCACTCAGCCAGTTCCACATTAACAATCCACGTCACTCTGGGACTACATCCTCTAGGGATCTACAGCTTCTCCTACCAGCAAATATACCTGAAGAATCAAAGGTCTAAGTCACGAATTAACGTTTGGTCATTGATCTAAGATCCTGTTAGCACTGAATTACCCTCAAATTGCAAGAGGATAAGCCTAGTACCCATCAAAAGGTTTGTGAAAGTAAATTAATGATGAAAGGTCAAATGGGCAAAACTCGACATCAGAGTGTTTTAACATAGAAAATTGAGCTAGCATGCATAAGAAAATTAGGTTTTGATTAAATTTAGTCATTGGTTTAAGGACAAAGGTGAATAGAAGGAATACTTAGTGAGGATGGTGGATAGGTCTGCTATAAGCATCAGGCCTTCAAGCAGCCAGGAGAAGAAAAACTCAGTCACAAGAACTTCTTGAACTTAAAGTTTAAAACACTAAAAAACATTCATAGAAGAATTATAATCAAACATCCATTATAACACAACCACAACATCTCATATGGATCATACAATCATGAGCATTTCAGAGTAAGAGGAAACAAGATGATGAAAAGAAACTGACTTCTATTAACGAAAATGTCTCAAGTCCCATACATAACCAGAGAACAACTCTTCTTAGTCAAAATATTACAAAAAGGGAGATCTTCTCAACCATCATTCATCTAATGTATTTATAATCAAGACAGTAGTTGGTATCTTCTCTTGTCTATCTTGTTCCTTATGTCAGAAGGAAACACTGGTCAGTATGGGCGTGCAGGAGAAACTGCCCTCTGTGGTACTTCAGGCTGACAGCTTTCTATCTCCTCGGCCATACCCTCCATGCTTCCATTTAAGGGGGGTAGTCGATAGTTCAACCACTAGTCCTTCTTTCATTAACTAATTTCTTCTTGGGATCAGGATGTGGAAAAACTGCCCTCTCCAGTACTTGAGGCTGACAGTTTTCTGTGTCCTCAGCCAGACCCTCCATGCTTCCATTTAAGGGGGTAGTTGATTGTTTTCTTTCCTCTACTGATATACTTGTCACGGTCTGCTAACGCTTTTCTTCTCCGTGTGACGCTCCTTTGATGATTTGGCTTAATGCCCAGTTTATGTTGCCATGCATTGATCTCGGATTGGACCCCATATAAGCACGTGATTGCGGAAGATGCCAAGGGGGGTTTGGGTCCACACCACTTTGGCCCTTGCAATCCACCACCAACTGCCACGTACCTATTTCTCTATACCATGGTTTTGATTGCGAAACCACTGTAGAATTTTAACGTTTGGGAATGTTTCATCCCCGGAATGAAGTGTGTCTGTCAATCTGATGCAAATCCACGATCTGGGAAACCCTGTTATTTTAGCGCCCCCACTAAAATTTATCTGCCTACCAACTCCATAATCATTTTAAACCATGCTTAGATATGGAGCCAATTTTGGTGCTTGAGAACTTTGAATGTCGAGCAAGAATATCTCCCGGGGATGATCTCTCGAATCTAACGTGGTGGCCTGACGCTATATAATGTCACAGCCAGTGATGGATGAGCACCATGTGTTGAGATGAAAAATACCCTTGTAGTGGTAGGGCTCGAAGCGACGTGCCAGCCTGATGTTACTTCGGGACTTCATCTCTTCGAGACTTCGGGATGCATGGATGGAAATCTCCCGAAATCACTTTCTCCAGGTTGATGTGGAAGCCTCTTGTTAACTTCGAGACTTCGGGCCTTCCAGTGATACTGCTGCAAAAATCAATAGTTCTTGTTGATTTGAGATCAACGGTCCACAATTATTTCGGGAGTTTGGGCTTCGGGTCTTTTCAATGCATAGCTTTTACAATCCTCTGGAGTGTCATATCTACAAAGTGAGAGATCTTCCTCCACATGTCCTCTTGTTTTGGACGATCAAGATTCACTTTCAGAGTTCAGGCTTCAGGAGTTTTCTTCTGTTTGTCGCGCAATCCTCTTAAGTGTCGTATATCTGAAGTGAGAGATCTGCCTCCACGTGTCCTCTTATTTTGGATGGCCGAGATTCACTTCGGGACTTCAGGCCTTCGAGAGTCCTTTACTCACTCAGCTTCTACTTGCTTCCTCCCGAAGTGTGAGATCGTCGGACATGTGTCCCTTGCTTGAAGATCAAAGACCATGAGGGATTGCGGGCTCACCACTTGCACAAACTTTAATTTCCTCTATAATCCCTGCAATGCAAAGATGCTCATTCGTAGTAGGATCGATATGCACCATTGATCTGTTGATCTAGCAAGATCAACGATCCTGAGCGATTGCGGGCTCACAACTTGAAAAAACTTTAATTTTCTTTCTAATCCCCACAATGCCTCCCCACCGCCAATCTCTCTCCAATGAGATCTGATGGTCATGACTTATTCTTTTCTCAATCCGACGGCTGATTTGAACTGTACATGGGATCTTTGCTGCTGAAAATCGAGCCTTTCCTCTCGCTTGTATTTCAAGTTCGAAATGGACATGGACTGCCCTGAATTTTGCATTTCCCTCCTGGTTTTTCCCTGTGCAAACAAAGGACTTGGTCGGCCTGCAAAAAAATACATATGACCCATGAAAACTTCATGAGATAACATTGGCTCCATAGGGGATGGCATGCTCCCTGTGAGCTGCCAAGAACAAGAAGCTTTAGTGTCTTATCCTAGGGATATGGGGTCACTTATTTAAATAGAAATAAAAAAGAAAAAGTGATATTTACAATGAATGGAAAGCCAATCATGGCTTAAGAAAAATATTTTTTTAGAAAACACTCATTGACAGGGCCACCAAAAAATTCGAAATCCTCCAAATTATGCAATTTATAAGTGTTATTTGAAAATACCTCAGAAATATTGAATGGACCAATCCACAAGGCTTTGAATTTACCATGTTTTCTGTTGTCTTGCTTGGGTGCATCCCACTTGAGCAGTATATCTCCCAGCTGGAAATATTCCTTGCTTACCTTCTTGTCAAAAGCTTGCTTGATCTTCTGTTGATGGTCTTGTGCTTTGCCAAGTAGTTTCTCTGTAGCCTGTTGTACTTCTACCAGTTGTTGTATCCTTCTTACCATATCATCAGGTTCTCCTTGGTAGTCCTAGAGTAATTTTTCCACGGGAAAGGAAAGATGAGTAGGAAAGATAGCCTCAACCCCATATACAAGATTAAAATGGGAAACACCAAGTGACCTCTTTGTTGTAACTCTATCAACCCACAAGGCAAATTTTAGCTTTGAGTCCCGTGTTTTCTTATTGTCTTCGAAAATTTCTCGATGATCTTTATGAGGATCTTGTTAAAGGACTTTTCCAAACCATTTCCTTGGGGGTAGTAAGGATTAGAATGGACTAATGTAATCCCACACTGTTCATGGAACTTTATCAATGGTTTGACTTTTAAGGAAGCAGCATTGTCAGTAACAATCCTTCTTGGACAACCAAATATTGACATGATATCCTCGAGAAAACTAATGATTACATTGTGGGAGGACTTCCTTGTAGGAATGGCTTCTATCCACTTGGTAAAGTAATCAGTAGCAGTCAAAATCCACCTATGTTGACCACTTGAAGCTGGATGGATTTCCCCAATGAAGTCAAGACCCCACTATTGAAAAGGTCCAGAAGCCACCACAAATTTCAAAGGAAAAGATTTGAGTTTTTTCTTTCCAAAAAACTTTTGGCATTTGACACAAGCTCTAATCTTTGCACAAACATCAATAAAAAGGCTAGGCTAGAAATACCCATCTCTAAGGATCTTATAGGCTGTGGTTCTCCAAAAATCATGGGCCCCACATAAGCTATCATGAAATTCAGTCGTGGCCCTTTGAGCTTCCTGTGGATCTAAATATCTCAAAAGAGCTGCCAGAGGATATTTCCAATACAAGATATGATCAATGAGACAATATCTGATCGCTTTCAGCATCAAATCCCTCACCTTGTTCTTGTCCAAATCATTAGGAGGTTGCAACTTCTGTAGAAAATATATGATGTCTTTATACCAAGTGAATTATTCCAAATTTGGGTTGGCATGAGAGTTTTTATCAACAAACTCAGCTTGTTTATTTTCTGAGTTTATGGTCATGAAATTAACCCCTAAAGATTTGCAATTTGATTCATCCAACAACCTGGCTAAACCTTGGCCTTTCACTAGTTTGGTGGGCTTCATTTCAAGGTAAAATTCCATAATTTTAGCAATCCATTTGCTCCTCTTCCCATCTATGTTAGGATGGATAAGTATCTCTTTCACTGAGGCTGAAGGGACATATGCAACAATATTTGAATGCAAAACATATAATCTGAAATCCTTGAGGGCTTTGACCAAAGCATAAGCCTACTTTTCCATGATATCATATCTCATTTCTGCATCCCTCAATGCTCTACTAAAAAAGGAAATAGGCTACTCTAACCCCTATGTATTTTTCTGCAACAAAACAACAACCAATGTGTCAAATGAGGCAAAGGAAAATATCAAAAACTCCTTGGAATAGTCAAGGTTGATGAGAAAAGGTTCTTCAATCAAGGACTTTTTGATCTGATCAAAATATTCTCGACCCTCATTAGTCCATCTCACCTCATTTCCCTTCCTAAGCATGGTTGTAATGTACTTTACTAATTCAACAAAGTTAGAGATGAACCTTCTTAGAAAATTGATTTTCCCCAAGAAATACTGAACTTCTTTCTTGGATCTAGGAAAATATAAGGTTTGGATGGCCTCTATCCTGCTTGGATCAATTCTTACCCCTTCTGCTGATACAATGTTCCCCAATAACTTACCTTCCTTCATAGCAAACAGAGACTTTTTAGGACTGAGAGAGAGACCAAACTTTCTTCACTTCAGGAAGACCTTTCTCAAGTGATGATAATGCTCTTTATCATATTTTGAGAACACTGTAATGTCATCTAGATAGATGAATACAAAATTGTCCTTCTCCCCAATGAAGCCAATTTCCATTTCTCGTTGAAAGGTCACCCCTGCATTCATCAACCCAAAGGGAATTTTAGCATACATGAATGTTCCCGAAGGAGTGGTAAAGGTTGTCTTCTCTCTATCTTCATGCAAGATGAAGATCTGATTGTAGCCATAAAAGCCATCAATCATAGACATCCTAGATGAACCAGTGACTCTCTGCAAAATGTGCTCCATCTTTGGCAAGGGGTAATTATCTTTCTTGGATCTTCTGTTCAAATTACTAAAATCAACACATAGTCTAATTTCCCCATTTTTCTTCCTCACAAGGACCAAGTTAGCCACCCACTTAGAGTATCCCAAAGGAATGATGATTTTGGAATCTAACAACTTCTTCACTTCTTTTTCCATAATAGGAAGCAGCATTGTATTTATTTTTCTGAGTTTCTGCCTAAAAGGCTTGGTCTCCTCTTTCAAAGGGATCTTATGTTCAATGATGTTTCTGTCATATGTTCTTAAATCTTCGTATTTCTAGGCAAACACATCAGCAAACTCTTTTAAAAGATTAACATACTCAGCCCTTTGTTCCTTTGGCAAGCTACTAGACATCTTAACATACTTTGGATCCTCCTTTGTACCTAAATTGCATTCAATCACCTCAGCATTTTTAGTTGAACCTTTAACCTTTACAGCAACATCATTTCTATCAAACAATCTTTCCAAGGGGACTAGTCCTTTTGGAATATGATTACTGGGAAACTAAACAATATGATGGTCAGCAATTTTATTAAGAAAAATATCATCATGAGGGATTTTTTTAGTATCATGATCTTGACCAATATGTTAGGCAGAAAACTCATCCACAGTCTCAAAAAATATTTTTATCTCAAGATCATCCTCAAAAACCTTCTAATGTTTGACATTGTTAGGTATAGAGGGTCTATACTTCACTTCCACATCATATTTGAGTTTAGGGGGGCAAAGGAATTCTGAAATTACTTGCTGAAAAAACTGTTGTGCTACTTATATGTCTAATATATTGCACTCATTAATTATCAATCCGGGATTCATAATCAACAGAGTTACAAGACAACAGTAAGAAAGGTAATTCCTAATGTCATGAGTATAGAATTAAACTAGATTATGCAGGCTAGAAACAAATCAAAATAGAAAACTACCATGCACTTTGGTTGTCTTTCACAGAGAGGCTATCTATTCCATTATGGCACATACAAGTATGAGATGGAATTGGTTGATAGACCAACTCTGATGTCTGACCCAAAAACTAATTATGCAATCCACACTTTCTGAAAGGAAATCACACATCAATCAGCATAGCATAAGTAGTTCAACAATCAATATGTTGGTTATGTTGTGGTTCACAATGAACTTCACTAGGTCTTCTCCAAGTAGTTTTGACTATTGCTGCCAACAGCTATGATCACTCAAGGAAACCAAACTCATGAGAACAGAAACAGAGCACATGTAAAAACAGAGTAATTAAATATCTAAGCAATTATAAAATGGAAATCTTAATCTAAACTGTACTGCTATCATCAAACAGAGTTAAAACTTTAACTAATTCAATGTTTAGACTATTGAAAACAAACACTAATGCTAATCTACAAAGAGGCTGAAGTCTACAAGAATCTTGCTCTTAAGACACACATTACTCTCACTCACACTTCAACACATAAAAACTCTCTTTAACAACTCAACTCATTCTTAATCATAGATAATCAGAATATGGAGATAAAATGACTTTCCATTAATCTTTACTCAGAAAATATGTCTTGTACTATCATACACTGCTTACACATTGACAATATGCTAACTCTCCTCTCCTTCTACCATCCTTGCCACTACTATTTAATAGTCTGCATCGTGAAACACAAGGAGGCAAAGGGATTTACAAATCAATCAGTTGTTTAAGTTTTATCATTTGGTTACATCTTCAGCATCATCCTCATGACACGAAGTGCACGAGGATGATGCAATTAATAAAATTGTCCTTATCATAGAAAATAGACGCCCACCATTTGACTTAGGCGAGATCTGGCACTTAACTTAGTGCATTGGGCTCTTCCATATGAGTATCGGATCGTAACAGGCAGATGGTACCGGATCACGACAAGGTGCAAAAGGTGGTATCGGATCGTGACAAAGCATGGTCGTTGGTACCAGATCATAATAGAGTGTGTTCGTTGGTACTGGATCACCACAAGTAATATTTAGGACACGTTTGGTATCAGATCAGACAGCAACAATCTTGGTGCGAAAGTACCGGATTACGACAGAGCTGGTACAGGAATGCTAGTCATCTAGGGGTCAAAGATCATAAGACAAATCGAGCATTAGTACATGAAATATTTAATTCCTTAACTCAATAAACCACAAAATACATGAATTAACCATACTTTACCTTATGAACTTAATACTGGCAAGTGATAGCGTTCTTGTCATTCACTCAAGCTTTAGATATGTCCTAAAAGGTATAGGTGAAGAGTAAAATAGGGTAATAAGAATGTCAATTATAGGTCTCAACATTCCCCCATGCCAAATTCATTGCACGTCCTCATGCAATTGAAAACAAAACCCAAAATTTTCAAAACTTGAGACTGTGTTCTTTACTTGGGTGGATCAATGATATTGATGGTTGAAACCTCTTCTCTTAGCTCCCTTTTGATGACCCTAACATATTGTAGGAGTCTTAATACCTTCTTGAGCTTGTTAGAGGTCTCCTCATGGTCGTCTTGAATTTGTTGGTTGGTTTCTTTCAACTGCTCATTTTCCTTTTTGATATATCTATCCAAGAGTTGATATTCCTTTACTTCCTGTTGGAGTTCCTGATTTTGTTTTTCTAAATCCCAAATCCTTTTCTTCATTTATTCTTTTGTCAAGTTCTTTGTTGATTCTACCATTGCTAGCTGGGTGCACTCCCTCTCCTCGACTTCCTCCCTCATCCCACAGAGAGTAATAGTGGCTTGTTCTTTAGTCAGACTAGGGATGTCATCTTGAATTGGTAGATCCTAAGAAGGGGAGGTAAGGTCGATTAGATCTTCCTGTGTATGAGGGCTAACTATTGTTTTTCCCTTCTTTTCCATGCTCCTTGTAGTTCTTTTACAAGGAGGTACCAGATCAAGAATGCTTGCAAGCTTCCTTTTTTTCCTCTCTAATTGTGAAGTGGTGACAGGGGGTTGTGCCACAAACTGTTTACTCTTAGTTTTTGAGCTATGCTTCCTTTTCTTTATCATTTTTTGATGGTCCTTTTTCTCAACTGCCACTGTGGAAGTCTCCTCAACTACTTTGTTTTTACCTTTTAATTCGGAGCTTTTAGAAGTCTTGTTGATTGTGGAGGAGGAATCTGCCTTTTCATGTTGGCTCACTGCCCTAGATGATGGTGGAGTTGTTTTATCCTTCTTTCTCTTTTTCTCTTGGGGTTCCTTACTTTTCTTTGGACCATGCTGGGTTTCCTCCACATATTTGTTTCCTATGGGAAGGTGTTGTGTGATAAGGGTTTTCCAACTAATCCTTTGTTTCCTAAGTTCATGCAAAACTAGCATTTTAATGAAACCTTGATGGTAGATGCTAGTCTTTTCTATTTTGGAGATGGATTTAACACCCCTTACCATTTTATTCAAACTCATCCATATAAAATAGGGAAAATTGATTTCAGGGCCTCCTTCAAAATGCAATAGGAGCCTAAGGTGATAAATGAAAGTCACGGCATACCTTCCTTCATAGGTGACTGGTAGCATTTCATTTTTGCCCTTAGCATTTCATTTTTGCCCTTAGGTGAATATGGAATATTGACGGAGGTAGCATTTAGCAGTGAAACAGGGGAATACATATATGTTTGCCAAAAGAACAGATCCCGCCTAACTTGCTTCAGAGTTTTACTATCATTGGATTTTATAGATAAATTTCATAATACAAGTAGATTAGGCTCCCTAGTTAGGGCTCCACTCTTAAGAAGTTTCCTTCTTAGATAGTGTAGGCTTTAGATTTCAGACTGGTAAGTTGACTTAGGGTGATTCTCAAATGGACATTTTCTTGGAGAATTATATTGCTAATTCATCTAGGATTTTGTATCTCATGAGAGCCAATAATGACCTTTACTCTTTTTGTTTTAGATGGAAAAAAGTGGATTTTTCAATCAGACAAGTATAGATGAGACATGTTTCAACCAAAACCCACTGCCAGCAAGCCTGTTCAGTACTCCGGTGGGGTAGTTGTGATAATTAGTGAGAGGTGCCTTCCCCAGGAAGAATGCCCCATTGCCAACAGGCCTGTTCAGTACCCTGATGGGTTTGCCTAGTCATATCATAGACCGATACTCGCTGCCAGCAGACCTGTTCAGTATCCCGGCGGGTTAGTCTCTTAAACCCTTTTTCCATCAGAGGCTTCTTGTCCATAGTCACCTATTTTGGTTTGTATTAAAGAGTTATTTTCACGGTGTGTTTCAGGATAAATTTGTGAGTGCGGACACAGACCAATCTCCCCAGATCCACCTGGATCTGGAACAAAACGTGACAGAATACTACCCTTTTCCTAGATCTAGCTATTGAATGAACTAAGAGAAATGGATGGTGTACATACCTTATGAACGCTCTCCTTTAACCTCTGTTGTTCCTCGCTCTACTCCGATGCTCTTGTGTCATCCAATCACAACAACACAAACCAATCACAGCAAAGGCATTAATCTATTCAATACCTAGTCTATACATGTGATCAAGGATCATGTAATAAGATGACATCATCATTATGGGAAAGGGACATATTCATGTATTGCATTAACTGAAAGAGAAATATACAACCTGAGCCTTGATGTCGTAGATCTCCTTTCGATGGCTCCTAGCTCTGACACACACACTTGCTCATGCATGAAGAAGTTCAACCACATGTGATGACCTTGCTTGTTGTCTCTTACTGCTGCAGCATCAATCCTCCATACAGTCTTGCACAAGTTCTCCAATCTATCTCTTGCTAATTTTCTTCTTCTTCTAACCATTTCCATGAGAAATCTCCTCAATATATAGGATAAGATAGTTTAGTTACTTGGATAGGGAATGATCCCAAGATATCTGGAAAGTCAGTACTTTGCCAACCATTCAAAATCCAACTCATCCTTCTAGAAGATTCCTTCTAGAAGGATCGAGAACTTATCCATTTTTCTCCTTTAGAAACATGTTCGCACTCTAACCATTAGCACAGTGCAAAAAGTTCGCAGTCAAGCTGAATGCAACCTACGGGAATGAAGGATTCTCGCAGGAGAGTATATATGCAGCCTGCGAACTATTTTCAAAATATGATTTTGAGAAAATGACAAGTGTAACCTTCTCCAGGAAAATGTTCATAATGAAGAGTTTGATCTTCCATTATCATGACATGATCATAATATCATCTCGATAACCAAAAATGTGGATAACACGGTGACAGGGGAGGCTCATCTGAAAACATTTTTATAGGGTGGGATGGTATTGGGTTGGAAGGAATATACTCTTCTTTTGTATGTCTTCTAAAGATTTGTCTAAAGGAAAAATAAACTTTTATGCACATTATTTCTTTTAGAGTGATCCAGATGTATAATTTTGTCTGAAGCTGTCCATAAGAGAATGACCTAAAGTTTCCTTGCGGTACTGGTACATCCTATGCCATAAACGTTTTGGTAGTGTGCCCATGGTAAAGAGTGTTCATATACTCATATGTTACTCTTTAATAAGATAATCCAATGAATACTATTGAAATCTGGTTAGGGTGAGATAGTTGCTTATAGGCTAATACATTTTTCCTTTAAATCATGTTGAATACTAGGTAAAGGCAACTTCTAGTCTTTAAAGTGGATTATGGTTCTTTGAGAAATCATGCGTAAAGATTGTGTCCCTCTTTTTAGTTTGTTTTTAAGCAACATAACCAAAAGAAATTAAAATACTTCTCAGCAATAGAACCAAAAGAAATTAAAATACTTCTCAACAACAGAACCAAAAAAAATTAAAATACTTCTCAGCAACAGAACCAAAAGAAACTAAAATACTTCCCTTTAGCTATCAACAGAAGGGCTGCTATTTAATAGTGCTTTTGGCTCTGTGGTTCCGTCTTAAGTGGTTGTTGCATGTTTTCATACTTCATATTTATTGACATAAGATTTTAAAATATGCTTTGTCAATATGTCTTGATAGTACTGCAGAAGAATAGATTCTGGTACCAGACTGGTACTGGACCAGAACAGGATTTTTGGTACCGAAATAGAATAAAATATTGTTGATGCCTACAACTGATATTTAACAAATTCATGAAGGATCAAATAGATTATTAAAAGCTTACTTACGAAAGAAATGAAAATTTGCGAAAGTAAAACAAAAGGAGGTAAAGGTCTTGTGTTACCTTCAGCTTATTATCAAAATTCGATCACACCTATGTACAAAAATTTTCAAATAAACCAATAAATCAATGTGGGTCAATAGGAGGATCTCCTTCCTTACTGATCATCTGCATGTCTGAATTCTTTAGTATACGAGTCAAGAATTCTTCTTTTGACAGAGGTTTGTTGTAAATTCGCAATCAGTGACCATTCACAAGTAGTGGTGTCTGTTTTTCATCAATTGTCTTTATCTTGATTGAACCATTATCATAGATAGTGTCAATTTCATAAGGTCCCATCCAACGGGTGGTTAACTTACCTTTGAAGTTCTTGAATCTGCTGTCATACAATAGGGCCCAATCTCCTAGTTGAAATTTTTTCTTTTTGAGATACTTTTCATGCCATTTTGCTCTATGTTCTTGAATGAGGGTAGTCCTTTGAAGTGCTTCCTGCCTGGTTTCATCCAACTCATTAAGCTACAAGAGTCTTTGTTGTTGGTCTTCATCCAAGTTCATGCCAACTTGTACTGCAGTTATGAAGGTTTTGATCTGAAATTCTATGGGGAGAAGCACCTGCTTCCCATGCACTAACTCATAGGGTGTATGTCCCATTGTATTCCTCCAGGTGATTCTATAAGCCCATAAGGCTTCTAATAATCTGTCAGCACAATCCTTATGGTGCAGTTGTACTATTTTGGTAAGAATGGACTCGATAACTTTGTTGGTGGACTCTGCTTTTCCATTTTCTTGTGGATGATAGGGTGTAGATTTCCTGTGTTTGATTTGGTACTGTTCTATAACAGCTTTGACTAGATGAGAGGTGAATTGGGTTCCCTGATCAGTCACAATTTCTCGCGGTACACCAAATCTAGTAAAGATATCATTCAAAAGGAACTCTACTACTGATTGTTCACTGGCAGTCGATAAAGCCTTTGCTTCAACCCATTTAGTCACATAGTCAGTGCATACAAGTATATACTTTTTATTTTTAGATGCAGGGTTAATGGGCCCTACAAAATCTAATGCCCATTTCTTGAATGGTTCAATGACTACTTGGGATTGAAGTGGCATTTGGTCTCGTGTAGTAGGCTTACCCATTCATTGACATTCATCACAATTGGATACATAGGTTTTAGCATCTCTGAAAATATGAGGCCAATAGTAACCTGATTGAAGAACTTTGTAAGAAGTCCTTTTGTCTGTGAAGTGTCCTCCACAGGGGCCATCATGGCAGGATTGTAAAATATCATGAATTTCATCTTCCCTTACACATATCCTGATTACCAAATCTGGTCCTTTTTTGTAGAGGCAATCATCGTGCCACATGTAATTTGCACTTAGTTGAATTACTTTCTATTTTTCTCTAGGAGACAATTTATGAGGCATCTTCCTTGTCACAAGATAATTAGCGACATCTGCATACCACAGAGTGAATGTAGAAATAGAAAATAAATTTTCATCAAGAAAGGTATCTTCTACTGGTGCATTATCTCCCAGATGAATCATTCAAGATAAGAAATCAACCACAAGATTATCTTTACCAAGTCTATCAATAATATTGATATTAAACTCTTGTAATAATAAAATCCATCTTGTAACTCTAGGATTTGTTACTAGTTTGTTCATTAAATATCGGATGGTTGAATGATCAGTGTGTACAAAAGCTTGATATCCTATAATATAGTGTCTAAATTTATTGATAGCATGGACTATAGCTAGCAATTTCTTTTTTGTGACCGTATAATTAACTTCAGCTAGAGACAGATTTTTACTGACGAAGTAAATATCATAGGGCATTTGATTTTCTCTTTGTCCAAGGACTGCCCCAAGGGTTGTGTCTGAGGCATCGGTACAAATATGAAAAGGAAGGGACCAATTTGGTCCTCTTAATACAGGGGTAGTTGACAATTTATGTTTTAAAATTTCAAAAGATATTTGGCATTCATCATCCCACTTAAATTCAGCTTCTTTGGATAATAATTTAAATAAAGGGGTAGCTAGGCTTGTAAAATTCGGAATGAATCTTCTATAGTAGCCAGGATGTCCTTAAAAGCTGTAGACTTCCTTTTGTGAGGAAAGTATTTTGATTTGTGTGATAATATAAATCTTTGTCTGATCAAATCTCATGCCAGAACGAGAAATGTGATGTCCCAAAACAATACCTTAAGTGAGCATCATTTTTTTATTTTTCATTACTTAAGGAAAGGTTAGTTTCCTTACACCTAATCAAGACTTTTTTCTAAATTGGCCAATGCTTCCTGGAAGTCTTATCCATGGACTGTATATTCATCCATGTAGACTTCCACACAATCATTGGTCAAGTAAGAGAAAATGGCTAGGACAACTCTTTGAAAAGTGGTTGGGGCATTGCAAAGTCTGAAAGGGAGAACCCTATAAGCATATGTGCCCCAAGGGCAGGTGAAAGTGGTCTTTTCCTGGTCTTCAGGTGCTATTTGTATCTGGTTGTAACCACTAAACCCATCCAAGAATGAAAAATACTTCTTTCCAGATAGGGTATCTAGCACCTGATCAATAAATGGTAAGGGAAAGTAATCCCTATGGGTGGCTTTGTTTAACTCCCAGAAGTCTACACATATCCTCCACTTACCATTTTTCTTGGGAACTATGACAAGTGGAGGTACCCATTGACTATCTGAAATGAGGTATATGAGATTGGCTCGGAGGAGTTTTTGCAATTCCTCTTTTACAATATCTTTAAGGGTTGGATTCATCCTTCGTTGAGGTTGTCTAACTGGTCTGATTTGGTCATTATTGTAGATATGATGTGTGCATGTGTCAGGGTGAATTCCTTTCATGTCTACATAATCCCATGCAAAGGCATCAAATTGTGTTTGGAGCATTTCAATCACTTGTGTCTTTTGTTCTGGTTCCAAACTAGAGTTGATATACAAAGGTTTTCCTGGGCTAATCTCAACAAGTTTAGTAGTTTCTTACTTATCTGAGGAGGTTGGTGATAAAGTGTATAATTGAGTGATATCAGGGTGCCAAGTTTGTTGAAATTCGAAACTAAAAATATGTGACAATTTTGCAAAATACCTTGGGTATTCAATGCAGTTTGTGTCAACCAAAAATAAGCTTAAGACTTGTTCGTCTAATTGTTCTTGTATTCCTCTTACCTGTTCAAGTGTTAACAGAGGTCTGATGCAATCTTCCTCTCCATAAGGGTTTTATAACCAAATAGTTATTTCCTGTGCCGGTTGGGAAGGAGGGAAGAGAACAAGTTTTTGTCTATGTGTACCATTGAATATAGTCATCTCACCAAACCGACAGCTGATAAAGGCATCTGTTGTGGCTAGCCAAGGGTGGCCAAGAACCACAGGGTGTCTTGGTTTGGAGGATGATTTAGAATAGATGACTAAAAAGTCTACTGGATATTCCCAAGAAGCTAGTGTGACTGTGACATCATCTAGACTTCCTACAGGGCTAATGACTGACTTATCTTCCAACTTGATCATGGTTTGGGTTGGTCTTAGCTGATTGATTTGGAGCTTCTGCATAGTGTCAAAAGGAATTACATTAATAGATATACCCAAATCAATGAATGTGTTTGGTAGAGAAATGTCATTAATTTGAATAGTGACAACTAGGTTTCTAGGATCATTATATTTGTATGGCATTTCAGAAATGAATTCAAATAATTGTCCCACTACCTGAACAAGAGGAGGTTCCTTCTTCTTTCTTCTTGGTTTCTTAATGCAAATATCCCTTATAATTTTGGCGTAAATAGGAATGTCCTTAATAGCTTGCAGTAAAGGTATTTTTATGCACACATTTCATAATTCATCTTCTATATCTCTATGCAAGGGTGGGTCAGGTTTCTTCACTAATAGTCTTTCAGGGTAAAGTGGGAGATTAATTTGTTGGGGTACTCGTACAGACTGAGAAGTGATTGGGATAGGAGGAGAGGCCTCTTCTTCTTCAGGGGTGGTTTGAGTGTTTTCTTCCTCAGAATGATTATCATTTTCTTCCTGAATTATTACTGCAGGATCTAATTGGTTTACTACTTTCCCCAATCGTAGTTGAATTTCATAGGTGGGAAAGGCTTGAACTTATGTATTCTACACAGGGTGGGTGGGTCGATTATTGGGGTTAGGGATTGGCTGGGTAGGGATTGTTGTTGGTCTTGGAGGATTGTGAGCAGCTTGGTTTTGTGGTTTTTGATTGGGATTTATAGATACTTGTTGTTGCTGATTAGGATTCAAGGGTGTTGTAAATTGTTGTTGTATAGGAGGTGGGAGTAAAGCTTGCATCTGTGGTGGGTTGAATCCAGATAGTAATTGGGAAATGTTTGCAGGGTACTGTGGATATGTATGGTAAGAGGGATTTCCATACATAGGTCCCCTCCAACCTTGTTGCCAAGGCTGGGTTTGCTGAGGTGTCCATTGTGAATAAGTCATTGGAGAAGGACCCCATTGTTGTTGTTGATATTGTGTATTGGGATCATAAAATGTATTGAGATTTTTGGCTCTCCAAGGTATTCTAGAAGGATATGGTTGTTCTTGTGAGACTCCTCCTCCCCTATACATGGCTTGTAATTCAAGCAAGGTTGGACACTCAGATGTGGGGTGTTCTAGTGTACACAGAATGCAGATTTCTATCACATTTAATGGGCATTCTTTCTCGTTGTTGTGATTCTTTCGGCATCTATGAAAAAATATTGCTAAAGCATCTTCTTCTTGTTTCTTTTTCAGTTTCAGAGTATCTAATTGGTTACTTATTGTGCTCAAGATGTCTGTTTTAAATTTTTCCAATAAGTTTCCTAACTCAGTTCTGGTGACAGTCCCTGAACTTTGTTTTGTATTTCTGCTAAAAGGATCTCTTGGTCCTTTGCCAATTTTAGCTTGTCCTCTTGAGTATCTCCTACGGTAATATGCAATTTCTGCAAAATGTTTTTGGTGTACATCTCCTGAACTCAACAAGTTTAATACTTCTATGCAATCATCCCTAAGACCTTTCAAGAATACAGTTCTTACTATAGCTAGGTCTGAGGTGAATAATTTTGACTTTTGATAATTGTATAAGCACCTTTCTAGGTAGTCTTCAGGACTTTCATCTTCTGTTTGATTCATTTTTAAAATGTCATTTTTAACATTATCCTTACAATAGTCTTGGTATTTTCATAAAAATGTGTCTTTCATTTGATCCCAAGAAAGGATTGTGTTTTCTCCTAAGCTCATGAACCATCTTAAGGCTGAATCTTTCATTGTAGCGGGAAAAAGCTTAAGTTTTTGGGCATCGTCTCAATAGTTATAGCTTCTACATAATATGTCAAACTCAAATAAAAATAAATATGGATCTTCAGTTGACATACCTTCGAAAGTGGGTAACGATGATAGTGGGATATTCTTCATGATGACATTTCTGGAAATATCCAAGATTGGAAACCCAAAGGTCTTAGTCTTTGTAGCTGCATTTCCTTCTTCTTCTTCCATTCTATTGATGGATGGTTTAGAAACTATATTTTCTATGTCTCCCAAATGTTCAGTAGACTCACGTTCTACTTGTCCCAATATTGATTCTTCTGTTTTAGGTTCTCCTTCTCGAGCCTTGCTGGCTCCCCTTGAATTTTCTGTTGGTGGAATTTTTCCTGCACCAATGTTAGTTGGATTAGTGGGGGGGGTTGTTTTTTAATCTTTGGAGCTTACAAATCTACCCTTTTTATCTCTATATCTATGCATAAAATGGAAATTTGATTCTTTAGTTGAATTGAAATCCTAATTATATCTAGAAGGTAAGAAGGCAACCTAGCTTCGGAGAACCCCACTCTAGTGGTCGCATGGCTCTTCACTCATGTCTTAAATGTTTTATCCTCCTCCCTCAAGCAGCCTTTTAAAACATTAAAATTTATGCAAACAATCTAAGCTAAAACTACTTCCTACCGCTTGTAACTCCCTGGCAGTGGCGCCAAAATGTTGTGCTACTTATATGTCTAATATAATTCACTCATTAATTATCAATCCAGGATTCGTAATCAACAGAGTTACAAGACACCAGTAAGAAAGGTAATTTCTAATGTCACAAGTATAGAATTAAACTAGATTATGCAGGTTGGAAACAAATCAAAATAGCAAACTACCATGTACTTTGGTTGTCTTTCAAAGAGAGGCTATCTATTCCATTATGGCACATGAATGTATGAGATGGAATTGGTTGATAGATCAACTCTAATGTCTGACCCAAAAACTAATTATGCAATCCACACTTTCTGAAAGGAAATCACAGATCAATCAGCATAGCATAGGTAGTTCAACAGTCAATATGTTGGTTCTACTGTGGTTCACAATGAACTTCACTAGGTCTTCTCCAAGTAGTTTTGACTATTACTGCCAACAGCTATGATCACTCAAGGAAACCAAACTCATGAGAAAAGAAACAAAACACATGTAAAAACAGAGTAATTAAAGATCTAAGAAATTATAAAATGGAAATCTTAATCTAAATTGTACTACTATCATCAAACAGAGTTAAAACTTTAACTAATTCAATGTTTAGACTATTGAAAACAAACACTAATGCTAATCTACAAAGAGGATGAGGTCTACAGGAAGCTTGCTCTTAAGACACACATTACTCTCACTCACACTTCAACACATAAAAACTCTCTTTAACAACTCAACTCATTCTTAATCATAAATAATCAGAATATGGAGATAAAATGACTTTCCATTAATCTTTACTCAGAAAATATGTCTTGTACTATCATACGCTGCTTACACATTGATAACATGATAACTCTCCTCTCCTTCTACCATCCTTGCCACGACTATTTAATAGTCTAGATCGTGAAACACAAGGAGGCGAAGGGATTTGCAAATCCATCAGTTGTTTAAGTTTTATCATTCGGTTACATCTTCAGCATCATCCTCGTGACATGAAGTGGATGAGGATGAGGCAATTAACAAATTGTCATTATCATAGCAAATAGATTCCCACCATTTGACTTAGGCGAGATCTGGCACTTAACTTAGTGCATTGGGCTCTTCCATATGAGTATCGGATCGTAAGAGGCAGATGGTACTGGATCACGACAGGGTGCAAAAGGTGGTACTGAATCATGACAAAGCATGGTCGTTGGTACCAGATCATAACAGAGTGTGTTCGTTGGTATTAGATCACCACAGGTAAGTTTTAGGACGCGTTTGGTACCAGATCAGACAGTAGCAATCTTGGTGCACAGGTATCGGATTATGACAGAGTTGGTATAGGAATGCTAGTCATCTAGGGATCAAAGATCATATGAAAAATCGAGCATTAGTACATGAAATATTTAATTCCTTAACTCAATAAACCACAAAATACATGAATTAACCATACTTTACCTTATGACCTTAATACTGGCAAGTGATAGCATTCTTGTCATTCACTCAAGCTTCAGATAGGTCCAAAAAGGTATAGGTGAAGAGTAAAATAGGGTAATAAGAATGTCAATTCCAGGTCTCAACAAAAACCAAGGTGTCTGCCATAGTGTTCTCCTCCCTTGGAACAAATGAGATACTAAAAGCTGAGAAGAAACTATCAACAAGATCCCAAACTTCATTTTTGTAATTCCTTAACCTGGGTCATTTAGCTTGATACATATTTTTAACTTCATCAACATTTAATTCATCATCTCCAAACACTGCTATCTCTTCAATCCTCATTTCTTTAGCAGCCCTCAAACCCAACACAAGATCCTCATATTCTTCCACATTGTTTTTAGTTTCAAATTCAAGATTATAGGACAAAGATATGATCTCTTGGGTAGGAGAAATAAAGACTACCCCAGCACCAGCACCTTCCTTCGAAAATGCCCCATCAAAAAAAATATTCCAAACAGAGGTATTAGGAGGATCTTCACAAGAGGTGATGGATTGCTTTCTGATTTCAATAGGTGGTTGAGAAGTATCAGTGAGTTGTAATATACTCGATCCTAAATCAGTATCAAGTCCAAAAATAGGGTGGTTGGTAGGATTTGCTTCATCACTAATGATGTAGGATAATTGTGCCTCCCTACAAATCCTTCTATGTTCTCCCCCAAACATAGGAATGGTGGCATATGAAAGGTCCATCTGTAAAGCTCCCCCTAGTCTTTTGATCCAATATCTTGACAAGAGCATCCCAAACTTAGGGGGGACATCAACTACTACAATATCCATGACCAAACTTTTCATGGGAAGTTGGAATAGGGTAACAACCAGGTCTTTAATAACCCCAAGACACTTCACTTTCCTAGAAGTAAATGAGTACAGGTCGTGGTAAGTTTTTGTAACTTCCAACCCAAGCTCATCCATGACAGTTTTAGGCATGAGGTTATGAGATGCCCTGAGTCCATCAAGAAGTTGTGCAACACTTTATTATGAATGTTTAATGATGTGTAGAAATGGGGGGAAGAGTCATCTCTATCCTCTACCAAAGGTCCCAGGATGACAACTGGTTTTTCATCTTGAAGGTTGACTAAATATGTGGAATTAGAGGAAGGCTCTAGTTGCAGCATTTTAGAAAGATATCTTTTGAATTCCTTGTTCTTAATTAGCTCCAAAAAAGGTATAGGGATTTTAATTTTTTGAATCTCACTCTCAAAGATAAAAGAGGATGGAGATTTTAGAATCTCCTTAACTTCTGGGGTAGGGATCTTAGCCAATTCTTGGGGGGTTTGTGAGTATTTTTCTTTGCTTCCAGCTGCCATAGCCTTAGAAGATTTTTTTGTTTTAGTGGGATGATCAGAAGTGTCATTCTTCCCATCTTTCGTTTTTGACCTTAGGTTGTATTTACTTGGAATTCCATTTGTTTTTACCCTTTTACTCAATTCATTTAGATGACTATACATGAGAGACTCTTCATATGTAGATTGGGTTAAATGAGGAGATGAGGAGGTGTCCCCAAGACAATGGATTTCAGGATCAGTTTTTTCATCCTCTCCTTCTTCATCAATAACAAGGTTGTTTTGGAGAGGGGCTTGGACTTTTTGATCATCCCTATCCCTATTTATTTATTCTCTTGGGAGGACCTTAGGGGCATTATTTGGTATTCTAAAATTACCTCTATTATCAACATTATGTGTGTTCCTATAGTTATGTTTTCCTTCAAGTTTCAACTTCTCCATTTTAGCAGAAAGTGATTTTACCAATTTTATAAGCTCATCAACTTGAGGGTGGACAATAGGGGATTCTGAGGTTGAAGCTTCCACCCTACCTTTCCTTCTGTCTCTATCATATTTTACCCTAAGCTTTCCAGCTGCCAATATGTTAGATTCTACTTCCAAAGTTGCATCTTACATATGAGCTAGAGAGGTAGATCTTTTTTCTCTCAACAGGAGGCAAAACTCAGGGTCAAAAGCATTGGCATAGGTAATCTTGGAAGAGGCTTATGTAGGCTTTATTTCAGTGGGAATCTTTTTGTACATTCTATTAAATCTTTTCGAGAAATCTGAAACAGATTCCCCCTATTTCCTCTTAAGTGACCCAAATTCTGGAATATAATAAAGGAAATCCTTTTTATCCCCCTAATGCCTCAAGAAAGAATCATCCAAAGATTCAATCCCAACAATAGATCCAGGAGTCAAACCCCTAAACCATTTTCTAGCCTCACCATCAAGGATCTATACAAATACCCTCATCCATACATCTTCATTCTTAATGCTAAGATTATCTGCATAACTATAAAAAGATGTAAGGTGTTCCTCTGTAGTTATGTCTTCCTCCCCTATGAACTTGGGCATGTACTTAAGGTAGTCTCCAACTGGGATAGAATTCACAAGCTGAGGTAAAATAAGAGGGGCATACCTAGCAGCCACTATGGCATCCATCCTATTTCTAGGAAGATTAGCACCTGCCATTGGGTTGTGGACTGTAGGAGAAGAATAGGGAGATGGAGTTTTGACAGATACAAATGCAGCTGGGATTTTTGGCAAAAGAGGAAGATTTTGAGTCTTGGAGGAAGATGATATAAGGTTCAAGTGAAAAGAGGTTTCCTCTTCTTGAGTCACAACAAATTTGATAGGAGGAGGATTAGGAAGGCCCAAAGTAGGAAAATATTCAAGATTCTCAAGTCTAAACCAACTTACAACATCGGGAGAAGCAAGGGTTTCAAAATCTTCTTCTCTCAATTTGGGGCTAAAAGAAGAGTATTCAATAGAAAATTTTCAAAAACCAAACTTTTAGAAACTTCAGCAGAAAGTAAAAGAGGAGAATTGGATATGGCTTCTAGAGTTTTAAAAGAAGAATCATGTAAATGACTAGAAGCACCTGGTAAAATAGCTGAAAAGCCTTCTTGAGAAGCCTTTCCTTTCTTGATAATATTCTTTGGGTCAGCTTCAGGTGTTTCCAAAGGTAGATGTGGAGTAGACCTCGTGTGTCTGCTTTTGGGAGCCACAACTGAAACAGTGGAGTCGCCAAGTGCAAGTTGCAATCTTTAATGTACTGAATTATAATGCACCTTCATAATCAATATGCTTGGTTGTTCAATCCTAGGGAAGTGTCTTCAATTCGTTCCCCGGCAATGGCACCATTAATGTTAGCACTAAGAGTCGCCCTTAGATTGCAAGAGGATAATCCCAGTACTGATCAAAAGGTTTGTGAAAGTAAATTAATGATGAAAGGTCAAATGGGAAAAACTCAGCATCAGAGTGTTTTAACACAGAAAACTGAGATAACATGCATAAGCATCAGGCCTTCAAGCATCCAGAAGAAGAAAAACTCAATCACAAGAACTTCTTGAACTTAAAGTTTAAAACACTGAAAAACATTCATAGCAGCATTATAATCAAACATCCATTATAACACAACCACAACATCTCATATGGATCATCCAATCATGAGTATTTCAAAGTAAGAGGAAACAAGATGATGAAAATAAAATGACTTCTATTAACAAAAATGTCTCACGTCCCATACATAACCAGAGAACAACTCTGCTTAGTCAAAATATTACAAAAAGGGAGCTCTGATCAACCATCCAACCCTCTCAAATCATTCATCTGTTGTATTTATAATCAAGACAGTAGATGGTGTCTTCTCTTGTATTTCTTGTTCCTTCTATCAGAAGGAAACTTTGTTCAATATGGGTGTGAAGGAGAAATTGTCCTCTGTGGTACTTTGGGTTGAGAGATTTCTATCTCCTCAACCAGACCCTCCATGCTTCCATTTAAGGGGGGTAGTCGATAGTTCAACCATCGGTCCTTCTTTCATTAAATGATTTCTTCTTGGGATCAGGATGTGGAAAAACTGCCCTCTCCAGTACTTTGGGATGATAGTTTTATGTCTCCTCGGCCAGACCCTCCATGCTTCCATTTAAGGGGGTAGTTGATTGTTCTCTTTCCTCTAGCGATATACTGGTTGTGGTTTGCTAATGCTTTGCTTCTCCTTGTGACCCTCCTTTGATGATTTGGATTAATGCCAATTTTATGTTGCCACGTGTATATCTCAGATTGGACCCCATATAAGCATGTGATTACGGAAGCTACCAAGGGTAGTTTGGGTCCACACTGCTTTGGCCCCCGCAATCCACCACCAACTACCACATACCTATTTCGCTATACCATGGTTTCAATTGCAGGACCGCTCTAGAATTTTAATGTTCAGGCATGTTCTGTCCCCACAATGAAGTGTTGTCCTCGATCTGTTGCAAATCCGCGATCTGGGAAACTCCGCTATTTTAGCACCCCCACTAAAATTTATCCATCTGCCAACTCTAGAATACTTTTAAACCATGCTTATAGATGGAGCCAATTTTGGCACTTGAGAGCTTTGAATGTCAAGCAAGAATATCTCCCAGAGGATGATCTCCCGAATCTGACGTGGTGGTCTGACGCTATATAATTTCACAGCAAGTGATGATGAGCACCATGTGTTGAGCTGAAAAACACCCATGGAGTGGTAGGGCCCGAAGTGGCGTGCCAACCTGACGTTACTTAGGGACTTCGGGATGCATGGATGGAAATCTCTCGAAGTCACTTTGTCTCGTTTGTCGTGGCAGCCTCTCGTTAACTTCGGGACTTCGGGCCTTCCGGTGATACTACTGCAAAGATCAACGGTTCTTGTTGATTTGAGATCAACAATCCATAATTACTTCGAGAGTTCGGGATTTAGGCCTTTTCAATGCATAGATTTTACAATCCTCCATAGTGTCGTATCTCCGAAGTGAGAGATATGCCTCCATGTGTCCTCTTGTTTTGGATGGCTAAGATTCACTTCAGGAGTTCGGGTTTTGGGAGTTTTCTTTTGTTTTCTCACGCAATCCTCCAAAGTGTCGTATATCCGAAGTGAGATCTGTCTCCACGTTTCCTCTTGTTTTGGGGTTTGAGATTCACTTCAGGACTTTAGGCCTTCGAGAGTCCTTTACTCACTCATCTTTTGCTTGCTTCCTCCTGAAGTGTGAGATCTTCGGACATATGTCCCTTGCTTAAATATCAACGGCCATGAGCGATTGTGGGCTCACCACTTGTAGAAAATTTAATTTCCTGCCTGATCCCCGCAATGTGAATATGCTCAGTCATAGTGGGATTGATATGCACCATTGATCTGCTGATCAATCAAGATCAACGATCCTGAGAGATTGTGGTCTCACAACTTGCAGAAACTTTAATTTTCTTTCTTATCCCCGCAATGCCTCCCCACCGTCGATCTCTCTCCAATGAGATCGTACAGTCATGAATTATTCTTTGCTCAATCTGACGGATGATATGAACTGTACATGGGATCTGTGCCAAAATTGAGCCTGTCCACTTACTTGTATTTCAAGCTCAAAATGGACTACCCTAAATGTTGCATTTCCCTCCTGGTTTTTCCCTATGCAAACAAAGGAATTGGTCGGCCTGGAAAAAAATACATATGACCCGTGACAACTTCATGTGATAACAAATCCTACAGAATATTTCTTGATCGTCTGATCAAGTACAGTGGAAGGATAGAGTAAGCGTGAATCACGAAGTAACATTAACCGTTGATCTACTTCGGGAGTCTTCTCGACCGTTGATCAAGCATACTGGAAGGATAGCATAAGTGGAGATGTTAACTGATAGCAAGCGATCACCGCCATTCTATGACTTATTCGGTAGGTAAACCTCTGGAGGAATTTCTCTACTCTAGAATCCTAGAGCCACAAATAGTCGAAGTCCCAGAGTGAACGAGAACCATTCATCTCAACTCTTGATTAAGTCGTGATTGTCGATTTTGTTTGAAGCCTATGGATCAACCAATATCGTCCATCCAATGGAAGATTAAATATTTGTTGTCCAATCTACTAGTGAATACAGTATACACACTTCGGTAAAATTTACTCTGGGAGACTTGAAAGACTGCAAAGGATGGAAGTCCCAAAGGACGAAGTACCAGAGAACCTGGTTCCAGCACCAGTAGCTTGATAAGGTAAAGAAGATAATAAGGAGTGTAAAGGACCTAGAAGTAAATAATCCCTCGGACGTTTGAATATGGTCCCATGTAGAAGAATAGGGGCGGAAGAAGAAAGAGATAACATAACAATGCTTGGAATGGATAAGCTCTTGGTTTCGATCTCACGGTCACATGAATGTTGGTATGAAGGGAGAGCCTATTGATTAAGACTTGAATTCACAACAATTCAAGATCTGTAGACTAATGAACCGATACACAGTCATGATTAAGGAAGAGTTAAATCATGAGCATCATGAATAAAGAACAAAAAGGGAAAATGATATTATTTAAAGTTTAATATTATCATTTAAATGAAGGGTACAATGGTTCATTGTCAAAATATGCAATGGTTCAAATTCACACCAGTTGGAAGACTATATAAACAAGAAAGAATGGTGAGAATAAAGTGTCTTGGTGGATTATATATATATATATATATATATAATGGATTGAATGGAAGTTCATTCTATTAGGTTGGTTCTTGTTTACAAGCTGAGTCTTGTTATGAAGGTTGGATTCCTCACATCTCAATTGGATCTAAGATCAAAATGTTGGGTCTTGTTATGAGGGTTGGATTCCTCATTTCTCAGTTGGATCTGAGAACTATATATATATAATGGATTGAATGGAAGTTCATTCTATCAGGTTGGTGCCTGTTTACAAGCCAAGTCTTGTTATGAAGGTTGGATTCCTCACATCTCAATTGGATCTAAGATCAAAAAGTTGGGTCTTGTTATGAGGGTTGGATTCCTCATTTCTCAGTTAGATCTAAGAACTACAAGCTGGGTCTTGTATCAGAGAGTTGGATCTCTCATATTGAGTTGAAGTTGAAGATATTAAAGGATTGGTTTTATTTGTATTCATTCAAGTTAAATAAATAAAAGAAAGATATTTTATCTACTTCAAACAGTTTTTGTTACACATGTTTGTGAAGAATTAATTGAGATGCATATATCTTATTCAGTTAATCTATGAAAGTGTGAAAAGTAGTCAAAAGTTTCAGACATTGATTCACCCCTCGC